>CAEFZX010001744.1:0-44084 GCA_903066825.1 Alfaro cultratus | reverse complement strand
TTTTAAACAGCTGATGAAAAATGGGAAGAAAATTGGCCAAATGACAAGCCATTGAAGTAAACCCCAGTCAGCATTTACATGAAACTTAATCAGCTGGAGAAAAGTGAGTAACCCTTCATTGTGTCCATTGCCCATATAAACCCAGAGAAGATCCCAAAATATAAACTAAGCATGCAGAAGCGCAAGAGGCAACACAATTCATGGGGAACCTCATTGAGCGAGCATGACTCAAGTTTACATGAGGTGTTTTGGGTTGTCCGCAATTACCCAAACAATCAACCATATGAAGGGTGCGGAGAGTGTGACTCGTCAGATCTGGCTGTATTTTCATCTGGACAGCTTGGACACGCCGCATTCAAAAGTGATTACAATACACAGACTGAACTCATACAACTGTTTTCTTTGTCACCCATGTCAAAGCGCTTCCTATTACACAAGAGTCACATTCACCCTGTTCCACTCATGACACTCACATATTCATACACTGATGATTTGTCAAAGCACATATCAATCAATCAAATTTTATTTGTATAGCACATTTCAGCAGCAAGGCATTTCAAAGTGCTTTACATAATAAACACAAAAACACAAAGTCATCCAACATAGAATAAACAATCAAAAACTACATTAAGTCAAGTGCCATAACAATGCAAATAAAACATTTTTAATATTTAACCTGCAAAATTCAGTTAGATGTGATATTTAACCTACAGAACCCAGTTAAAATCAACATATGGTGAAGAAATTTGGAATAGACCTACTACTCTTCTTATTAGGCCACAACTTCCTCACAGATCTTGATAAATTACAATACTAGATGGTGGTGGAGTGGGGTAGAGCTCTGCTATATTTAACTGAATGTGTTTTACAAGTATTTAAAGTTTTACAAGTTGTATTTTTTTTATTGATTGACGTGTTTATTATTTGATATAACATACAAAATTCAACTTAAGCTATGAGTTGCCTTTATTGGAAAGCTGAATGCTTGTTTGGTTTTCAGAATGAAAATCTGATTAGAAAACGTCATGGGGTGCAAAGAAATGGCTGCCTGACAACAGAAAGTTTTCTTTAGTCTCCTGTTGCATATTTTCCAATTTTGACTGACGCATGGTGAAAGGTGCTGGAGTGTCATTCCCTTCTAATGAAAGTAGGTCATTGTCAAGTTTACCTGGAATCCACAAAGTGACAGTGAATTTATCTGCAAAGCAAAAGGATGAGCCGATTTGACAAGTTCATATTTGTAATATCTGGCCTAAGATTTATATTTTTAGGTATTCCTAGCTGGAATAAAGAACAGGGTATATTTGATTTGGGCTGGTTGCATTTAATGAAAAATCACTTTAACATTTGGAGAAGACAGAAGTTTCTATATATCAAGGGATTTTAGTTAGTTTTGTAGTTTAATCTCTTATGAATGGTGCTATTCAAATAAACTTGCCTTGCCTTAGCAGCCACTCTCCTTGTTGTTTGTGATGTCACATCTCCATGATGTGTTGTTTTTATGTTTTACCCGTTTCTCCCCATAGCAATCGGCTATTGGTTGAACTATTTCTGCCATCAACTTAATTTTCACTAGCCATATATGATATGGCCCAGTTCTCCGTGTTTAACCAGGTATGATCCATGGACAATTCAATTCAAGAATTTGCTGTTGCCATTAATCGTGATACAGATAGTACTATTGGATCAACTACGCTGTTTAGCTGAACTTCACCCCTTGGACAAAATCAGTAATGGAGCCTCTGCTGCAATTAACTCTTTTTATTCCTGGACTACTGCTTCTATGGGACTTTTGTGTCTCTTTCCTGCATTTTCAATTCCCACTAAGTCACATCAAACACCTACTTCACAATTAGTCAGGTTCTTCTTGCTAAAAGAGAAAGTTTCCTGTTTACTGTCAACTCAAACCTGCTCAGGATGAGGGAAAGTCAGTGACTTGATCCAATCAGATATGCTTCCTTAGATGCACAGCAACTGTTTTCTATTTTGCAATCTTAAACTTAATTTGACTCCACTGTATTTTGTTTAATTGGATTGCATTTGATTGATATGGTTATGTGTGGAGATGGAACATCTTTTGATTTTAGATGGATGTCTTCAGTTGTCATTAAGTTTCTCTTATTTTCATCACACCTGTTTTCCTGTCTCCTGCAGATTTCCGCCCTCTACTCCATATGAAACTTGATGATGAGTTGCTATCAGTATTTGGACAAACTTGTGTAAGTAATAAAACCTATGTCACTTTGGATAGATTGACATGCCAATGTTCACAAATACAACCAAATGTTTTTTAAATGTCCAAATTTCCTCCATCTCTAATAACTATGCATGCTGTCTTTATATGCGTCTGACTGTTGCAATTTCTCTTAAAGTACTGGAATCGTGTTTCAGTGAAAACAGCATCAGCTACTATGTAACTTAAACTCCTCTAAGCAAATTACTGTTGCATAGTAAAAATTATGACATTGGACTCAATCCAAACAGGATGAAATTGTGGTTAAGATGTGCAAAGACATAAATGTTTAAATATGGTTGAAAGTAGTTGTGGTTGTCCAACCTTGAATTTTACCATTTCTGTTAAATTCAGAGAGGTTCACTGAGTTAGAAAAAAGTCACATTTTCAAAATTTTTCTGGGCTAAATATAGACATTGACTGGCCACCTGAAATAGCCTCAGAATGTTGTTTATGTGGCTGTCCAGTGTTTGGATGCAAGAAGTCAATCAACTTTGATGTTTATGTTTTCCTTGTAGCAGATGTTTTTGAACTACTTGATGAATTGCCTGAATATTTCCCCATTTTCAGTATTTGCATTTATTTCCAGATTCCCATGTATTTTGAGTTCTGTCTAGCACTTGATCTTTCTTTTATCCGATGGGTGAACAAGATGGATCAAATAAGGACGGTATGAGTCTTCTGCTTGTGCGTGTTTTACCATCCAGTCATGCTGAATGTTTTTGGATGAGTGCGTTATGAAATGCCTGGAATACTCTTCACCTAAAACAGGCCAACCCTGAGGGCAGAACAGAAACACCCCTGTCATGCAGTCAGTGCGTGGATGAACATGTGGGAGGGACAAGAGAGGCATCCAGAAGTTTATGGGTGTAACAGAAGAAGCGTGACCAGCAGAGCTGTTGGGTCCTTGTCACATGAGAAATATGACAAAAGAGCAAAAAGGAAAGCTGTCAGTCACAACTTTATGCACAAGGCCAGCAAGAACATCAATCTAAGCAGCAGATGTACCCTCATGATAGCTTTTGTTATGTTTAGTCCCTGAGAAAGTTATGGCATCCGTGTTGTGTGTGTATGTGTGTGTATGTGTGTGTATGTGTGTGTGTGATACTAAGAAGGTTGGTAAGGGTAAGTTAATTTTTGAGCTTTTTTGAATATCCCTTTTATTAAAGTCCTAAAAGCATTGTTTACTGCACTTCCTAATATAAAAAGTCCAAACAATAACTGAGTCTGTAGATGAGTTGAAGGTTAGAATCTTCCATCTGAAATTGAAATAAAAAAAACAAATCCAGCAATTATCTTAAGTGAAGATTCTTCTGGGATTATCATGCTGAAGGACTGAAAGACAACCTACAAAACAAAAACAGAAACTGAGTATCAGAGTGCTTGACACAGAGAGAATACTGTCATACTGTCCAATAAGGGATTTGTGACGTGAAAGATCCAGAGATAACGTCAGAATTTATCAAATTAAGTCTTCAGGTTATTTATTCTTAAGCCTGTGGCTATTTTAAGGTGGATAAATTTTACTTTTAATTTAAGTGTTAACAACTTAATAAATGGAATAGAAGAGAATTGTAGATGATCATCTCACAAGATAAAAAAAAATAGGCAAGAGTGCAATTTCTAACTTCTTTTTAAACAGATATAGCACAAGAGGTTAAATTACTTTTTAACCAGAAAATATTTCAAGTATTAGTCTATCGCAGAGATGAGCTATCAGTGAAAAAGATGACCTTTCTTAGCTATTTTAGCTTTGTAATGTTTTTAGATTAAGTAGATATGAAGTCAAACCTCCCTTAAGAAAGCAGACAGCCAGACGTGACAAGACTTTGTTTTCTTTCATACTAGTTGAAAAACTGTTTCTTAATTTAGACCTGATCTTTGCGCAACATTTTTTTTATTCTGAGAATAAACACACCTGGGTTAAAGAGCCCTTTTGTGCTGTTACAATCTGCTATTCATGGTTGAAATCTTGACTTGCTGACTGACTGCAACTGATACCTTTAACAAATTTTCTGTGATGCCGTTATCTGATTTTAGAAACACTGTAGTAATAATGAAGGAGCATGTACATTTCGTTGTAAAAGTATTTCTGTCCCCTGACCTTTTTCTCATTTTGTCATGTTACACCCCACTAACTTCAATGTACTGACATTTAAAAAATGAGGCAACCTACAGTTTTTCAAGCATATTTGAATGTAGAAATATTTAAGATTACACACAGAGAAATGCATGTAATATAAATAAACAGTAAAATTTTTAACAAAAGACCTTTAACAATTTATCCAAACTGGAACTTCCTTGTCTTGAATAGTCTACAAGGTTGTGACGTTCAACAGAGTTGCCGACACACCCAGATCTGGAAAGTTCAAGCAAGTTCACCCTGAAAGCAGAGAGCAAGATGAAGTCTCCTTACTCCTTAAATGTCATCACAGGACCTTCGAACACGCCCTTCGAAAGTACTGAGTTGTAAATACTGATCAAGTCTAACTTTCAAGGAGTAAACATTTGAACCATGAGAAAAATATTGAGGATCAGACTGAAGTTTGCCAGAGAGCAAGTAAACAAAAATCCAGACTTCTGATATGATGTTCTTTGAACAGATGAGACCAAAATTTGCCTATCTGGCAAAACAGAGAATATGTTGAGTATAAATAAACTACACCAGTCAAGTCAACTTTATTTGTATAGCACAGGAACAGGGCAGTCCAAAGGGGTTTACAGCAATAAACAATAAATTTTGTCCAATGCCATCATCACAATCATCAGGCAAATATAAAACAAATGTTTCAGTTATTATTAGTCGAGGGCAACTCTAAAGTGGTGGGTTGTTAACTTTGATTCAAAGGAACTAGGGTTTCGGTTGGTTTGCAGTTGTTTTGGAAGATTGTTTCAGATTAGGGCAGCATAAAAAACCAAATGTTGCTTCTCCATTTTTCCATTCAATTCAGCTGTAGAAACATGGAAATGGCATGTTTTGGGGATGTCTTGCTGCATTCTGACCTTTACAGCAAATTATAATGGATCTCACCATTAATTCCACTTTTCTTTCTGTAAAAAGAAAAGTAGCTGAAGCACAGCTGGACCCTGTAATGTCCCAACACAAAACAATAAATCCACCTAAATATGGTTGTAAACTAAGAGATGAAAAGACATGGATCCAGCCAAATCACAAACATTGAGTTGGGATGATGGATAAAGGTATACAGTACATGCCAGGGCCTTCCTGGAAGAAAGTCTGTAAGAAGCTGCAAAAAATTTTAAAATGAGGTAGAGGTTTATCTTTCAGGGGAATATTGAACCTCAATAAGACATGACACACAGCCAGAGTTATGTGGAAAGGTTTAGATCAAAGTACATTCAGATTCATATCTGTCTAATTCAGAAACTGTTGACTTGAACGCTTATGTTCACATACTCTCCATCCAGTTGGACTGAGCTTTATATATTTTCAAAAGCAGTAAAAAAAAAAAAATGTCACTATGCTTTTCAGAGTTTGAGATGGAAACGTTTTTGAAAATCAATATTTTATTCCCACCCTCACTTTTCGTTTCAAAGTTTGTGTGAGGGTGTTACAAAAAGTCACAAAACAAAAAGTAAAACAGGTATGAATACTTCTGTAAAGGTTATGTACATGCAGACACAACTGTCGCATTGCCCTGAAGTCTTTGTAGTTGTTTCCTGGGAACGGATGCATCCACCAAGCTGGTAGGAGCCGCTCAGCGAGACAGACATTGAATAGATTCTATTTTGATAGCTTAAGCGTTGATAGCTCTACGCTGACAGATGTCTGATAATGCGCTGCGGGCTTTAGGTGTTCCCAAAACCTGACTGTCACACAGGATGATTCATACAGTCAGGAAACCAGCGCAGTGAGTTTTCACTTTGTTCATTTCACAGTTGGGCAGAGCAAAGCAATGTTGTTAATAATAGACAGTCATGTGAATTCCCGGTTTGTCTGGCAGGACAAAGATCAGAGCACAATGCGTGAAAAGGTTATTTATTCTGAATTAATTCATGATTTATAAACAAACGTATAAACTTCCCTAGATTCTACATAAACTACAAAAAATAGTTGCAAAAATTGCATAGGAAAAAAAATCAGTTTTTAAAATCATTGAGTTTTTTGTTTCTTTTTAATTGAAATAAAAAGAAAAGAACTATAAAATCCTTTATGTTACCAGAACTTGTAATAGCAGATATTGATCAGTATTTGTGTCAGTGGGTCAGTGTACTGTGGAGTTCTTTTTCAAATACAATCAGAATTGTTGGAATCCATTTAACTAGTTTGGGCATGACAATAAACCGTGCAAATTATTTACCATAATAAAATTAATTTTAATGCATTTGTTTGGCCTTCAATTGCTTTTTTCCCATTGTATACAAAATTAGTACTTGTAAAATATTATTACACAAATTTAGTAAGTCAAAAGATTTAATGGTTTTGTTATTTTCTTGTGCTGTATAGAGAACTTTTTACCAACAGACATAATATAATCAATTAAATTTGACTTTATTGCACTGTAAACAGAACTGAATTGGAAATAGCAGCATAGCTTTGGTTTTTAAATTATTTGGATTTAAACTAAATATTTGGTGATATATTTTAATATTGACACATCTTTGATTCTGTATGTTTAACTTAAAAATTCTTACAATTTAGGTGTCCAGTAAAAATGAACTTCTAGTTCACAAACTTTTACTGAAAGACTCTTTACTTCTGAAGTGTTTTAGTTAGGTGTGTGTTACTTTCTTTCTTACGTAAAACCAACTAGTCACTGCATAAGGTCAATGAACTTTTCACAGGAGTTCAATGTAGGTTAATTTGTTAGGAATTGCAAATTGAAATAATAAGCATCAATCTTGCAAACTTCAACTTCCTTTTTTTTCAGTTAACTGACTGAAAAGAAATACCTGTTTGCTAAAGAATCAACTTTTTTAAAAAATATATAACTTAATTTGGCTTTTTTTCAGAACCTTTCATGTCTTACTATCTTCTAGTAGGTGTTATGGTTTCGTTGGTAGGTTTGATTTGTTTGTGGTATCACACTGCCTCCTAGTGTTTTACAGATGGTGTTGTGTGAGTGCCTTAATTGAAGACCTGTTCCAAATCCAAGCCCTTCACCTTCACCACTCACTTATCTGTTCAAAGACATGATCCAGAACTGTCTGACTTTCCTATAAATGTAATTTTAGATTTCTAGTCTTGAGATGTTATTAATGGTTTTCAAAATCTGAATATTTACCGAATCTTTGGATTTTTTATTATTTTTTTACAAAATCTTGATGACATCTGATCTTTTATCCACACACTGTCTATATTTATTTGTGGAGTCACAAGTAGACTGGTGCCTATCTGCAGGCCTTTTGCAGATAGGCCCATCTTTGGGCAAAAGGCCCATCACAGATCTGATCTTGGCCTCATTCTGAGCTTGTTTGAATGTGTTTTTCAGACGTGAACCAGCTTTTGAAATCTAAAACAGATATAATCACTAATAATAAACAATAACTTGTATACCAAAGATGTGTTATTCTTAAAACAATTTCCAAATTTCAATTGGAATACCTTAAATTGACACAATAAACTTGTGAAACTTACTGATATTGGTAAGTAGAAATATCTAAGATATTTTTCATGTACTGTGTCTCCACCTTGTGGCAGCTGGGAGGTATGTGGCTTTACCAGCACTTCGAACTGAAAAAACATGATGCGCAAGGCCCGCATATCAGCTCTCTTGTTCAGTTTGTGTCATCGGGTTGTGTTGTTGCCCACATCAGAATGTTGATGGGATCATAGCTGAGGTCTTAACATCTAAAGGGGGTTTCATAAAAAGAAATCCCATGCCCTGAGCTCCAAGCACTGGCCAAACAGTCCGATCTGATCACTTATTAATTAAGGAACAAAATATTATTGGAACCAACGTTGATGAATATTTAAAGTTTCAATTTAATATTTTACAGTAATCAAAATGGGTGGACACTCTTGCAAAGGAGCCACTTCATTTTAAGGAACTAAATTACTTTAGTTGTTGTTTATAGCAACACTTAAGCCTATTTTTAAGATAAACTTTTGCAACTGATTATATTAATCAAAAAGGAATTTGTTTTCCATTTTTTAAAGGTAAATAGAATAAAATATTCAAATTAATAAATTTTGAATATATGTATATCTGAATCATTATTTGCTTCTGACTTGTTCCTGAAGTCATCTCTTTTAATGACCGACATTTTCACAACTAAGTGTAATCTTGAAAACAAATATTAGAGACTTAAAGTTTAATGTAAACATGTAGCAAATGATATGTTAAAGCAGTGGACAAATTAGGGTCTTCTGGAGGGAAGCCAAACCCAGTAGATATAGTAAACCCCAATGTATGATACATTGTGACGTTGGGGGAAGTAATGGAAGACATGCAAGAATAACATTTAAACGTGATGGGCTTTGATATCAGCAGTATTATGTAACATTAATAAATGTGTGTAACTCATTGGGAAATGTCTTATCTTGGGTGTTGTGAACTTGTGTTCTCAAAAGTCTGAGCCTGTAGAACTCACTAATGAGATTAGATAATATACAAATTAACTCGTCACAGTGTTGCACTAGTTTGTGTTGTTTTCTCCGTAAAATTCCTATAAAAGGCCATGATGTTTGTCGTTGTAAGTTAAAGCAAATATAAATATTTGTGCAAGGCACTGTAGTATAAAGTTTAGATGTAATTTCAATTTCCCCTTCATTTGATTTACAATGTTTTCTTTCTGCAGCCAGTTTGGTCTGTTTACAGTTCTCTTCCGCTGTCATTTTTGTGAGTTATGGATTTGGGAAACATAGCTCTATTAATGGTATTCCTATCATTGCTGGTTTCTCCATAGGAAAGGGTTATCTCTTTTTTTTTTTTATCACATTCCACGTTTTAAAAAGACAGGATATTCTGATGGTAAACTGTGATTTCTTTTTTATTTTATTTTATTTTTTTTTGTCTTTTTTGACGGAAAAAGACATAAATATACCGAGAGCTGGTGGGTCACACAGTGACGTAGAAGGGGGTTACAAAAAATAACCTCCCGTGTTTCACCCCTTCTGAACGCCCCTCTAGCGTGCGGAACCAATTAAATCCCCTCGCGTTGCGTTCACGGCACTATAAACGCCGTTCCCCTTCGCACAGACACGCACATTCCGTGTGCTCTTTATTTTTATGGTAAACCGGAGGAAAGGTGGTCGTTCTTTTTGTTTTCTCCTCGGCTCGGTTTCCATCGCTGGCTTTACTGTTCGGGTCTGAGTGCAAATGGCAGAGCCGGAGAAGCAGCCATTAACCGCCTCCGACTCAACGGTATCGGGCTCGACGCAGACCGGGAGAGCGGTGGCCCTGGCCCGGCTACTGCACCAAGAATGCATCCAGCTGCTTGAGCTATTTGTGAGTTTTCCCGCTCTCCAGGCTTTGCCTCACTGTTTCTCATCGGTGTGACTCACAGACCGTCCCGTTATATCCGGATGGTCCCTGTGCTGAGACTGTTAGCAACCTGTCGTATTGCCGTGCTGCAGACACTGAACATAGGTGATGTTGAGACAGGGCGGATCCATACGGAAGAGGATTAGGGCCACTGAAAAAAAACCCCAAAATAATTTTGACTTTAATCCCCAAATTCCATCTTTTTTCCTCAGAATTCTGACTTTAACTCACCCTTGTATTCCTGATCTCCCTGATAGATGAATCTTCAGCAAATTTCCTGCATCGGTGTCTCATTCATTACCAAAAAAAAATTTTGTTCAGTCATTATAGCCAGCAATATAGTCCACATTGTGTTAACATTATTACTTCAAATAGAACAAAATAATTATTTGCACTTCACATGGTGGAGATAGAATCTCATCACTTCCTCAAGACCATGACTGTTTTGGTTTTTTTTTCCTTAGAAAGAAAGGGAGACCTCCTTGCCGAACCAAACCCCAGACGGTGGATGTATGGTGTCTTTGTCCTCCGAGGCAACAGAGTCCACTACAGAGGAGCAGGTGCAGCTGTTGCACTCGGCTCTGCGACAGTGTCTGGGGATGATCCACTGTGTCATGCTAAAGGAGGAGGAGGAGTGGGGCAGGCTGGAAGACGACTATGAGACACTAAAAGCATCTGTCCGAGCACGTCTGGAGAACCTGCTCCACACCACCAAAGATCTGCTGAGGAGCAAAGATGAGACCTTGGAAGTAACTCCAGATCACCAATGTAATGAGGTGAAGTATAAATAGCACAATCCTGTTTGGAAAATCTTTCTCTAAACTCACATTTAGATGTCTCTTGTCACACACATAGCATGCTTATGGTCATAAGCAGACAAAAATGTGAAAAGCATTGAATCTCTATCAGTATAATGTGTACTCTGAAAAAAAGCTTATATGTGCAAATACTTCTTTTGATATTGTTCGTTTTATATTTTTCTTTAAAGCACATGGTAGAGGTTTATGGAGGAAACTAAAGCACAGGAGTTGCCAGATCTTAATAATTCATATACAGGGTTACCCCATAAAACTTGCTTAACCCGGTGGTCTGGATGCCAAGCCAGTCTACAAGTAGCCCATCATGTTTTTGTACTAAAAAATGTTTTGTTGACAGGAGATGTCAAATATTACTGAGTTGAACCTCTGAAAGCACAACTACATGTTATATTTGCGGTTCGCATTGAGCTTGCACAAGCAGAGCAACACTGTGGTTTTTAAACTTGACGCCTACCTTGGTGCAGTATTCACCAAAGAAAGTCCTGATCGGGGCTAATATAAATGCCAATACCGGTGAGCTGGCTCTGCAAGAACACCTTCCAAATCGTCTAATTTGAGTGAAAAGCCTGAGTCTAGGTTAACTTCCAGTGTTTCTCCTAGAAACGCGAGTTTGGAAGGGATTTTATAGGGTTGCACAGACTGATCATCATTTCTTTCATTTTGGGTGATTGATACCTACATATGAAATTGATCTTATCTACTGATCTACTCTACCATCACTAGCATCTGAGAGAGGGCTACGTTTCACAATAGTCAGCCTACTGTTGCCAACTTTGCAACTTTTTTTGCTATTTTTTGTACAGGGCCTGCTGCTGGTGGTCAGAGACCCGGAGGTGCTGGTGCTTCTGTCAGGCTGCCCCAGCGCAAGCTATACAATACCCTGCCACCATCAGCATTTGAATGTGTGTGTGTGAATGACTAAAATGTAAAGTGAAGCGCTTTGGGGACCTCTGGTCTTGATAAAGCACAATACAAGTACAAGCCATTTACCATAGAAACAAATTGGTCAGGCTTTGAAATAATAATAATAGAATAAGTTACTGTTTGCGCTTTTACAAGGTCATGTCTACTTGTATATATATTATTGATTTATTGTCCAGCGTTTATATATGTAAGGCCATATATAAACTATTTGAAATCCATAATTCTACTCTGACAAAGCTTATTGAAATGTGGAAAACTTTTACAACCATTGTTATAATTCCAGCAGTGAATGCCAGGAAGTCAGACCGCCCTCACTCTCCCACTCTTGACCTCAAGTAGCAGGTTTAATATTATAGTTAGAGAAAGGTTCAACTAGTACCACCTGCTAAAGTTTCCAGCAGGAAGCTTATCCTTTTTTAAAAAAGAATATAACTACATCACTTCTCAAAACTTCTGGAACAATCTCTAACTGATTTCAAGGTGCAGATATGTTATCATGGTCATGATTTTAATCTGAGTATGTGGGTGCTGCCTAGCAGCTTCTGGTGTACACAGGGGTTTGTGGTCAATTCCAGAGAGAGACTTGAGGCCTTCTGCCAAACACATCAGGAAATTTGCAGCAGAATGACTGAATAACAAGACCTCTTTTTAGATTTGTGCTCGGAAATCTTAATGAACTGAAACTATGCTGGAAAGATAAGCTGGATTCCTTCACAATTATCTGAAACTAAAAGTTAGGTTTACTTAATTTCTGAATAAAAACACTTTTCCACTTTGTCTCTTCCTTGATTAATAATAAACATAGGCAATCTGTTTTTCTACATTTGAGGTTAGATTTCTCCACTGTAACTGTTACATTCTGATGTGTTTTGTTTAAAAAAACATATCTTCTCAGCTGAATCTACAGTCTGTTGATATAACCAATAGTCAGTGAGGTTATGTAGCCTAAATTCATAACAGGATGGAATTTTGTATTTTTTTTAATATCGCTCGAACACAGAATGATTCCTTTGCCCTGCCTCTCCCTACTGACACATGTGATGCTTTGTTTTCCTCCTCTCCTCTGTCTAGGAAGTTGATGGCATGGGGGGAACCTTTGGCCTAAAAATGTGGACCTACCGCGTGCTGTTGGAGCTCATCCACTGGGCTGACCATGCTGCAAAGACCCTGCAAGTTTTACACACAGAGAGGGAAGGAGCAAAGTACATGTGACCCCTTTTCGTTTCACTCCAACAACATTAAACAAACCTAATCAACACTACCGACCAGCTTCTTCTTCAAAATATTCCTATTTAAACTTGTAAACAGATGGTCACTCTGTACACTTGACATGGAAAAAATACTTAACACTACTAAGCTCCTTTAAAAGTGTCAGTATTATGTATTTCCAGGCACATAGTGGCATTTTATATCACAACTGAAGGTAGTAGCAACCTTCAGTTGTTATAAAAATGCTATATTTATATAAATATGACTTAAAAGAATTTAGACATTGGAATTTAACGCCTTTAAATTGGGCCTCTGTCTCTTTAAAACACTCCTGCTCTTTCTGAAACTCTGCCTTCAGGAAGTCATCACAATGTCGCTCCTCTATTAACCTGTTTAGTGCCCTGGATGAACAATCTCACCTGCTTCCTCCAATGTCATTTGGAAGAAGAGGAGACACCGATGTGTCTCACGTCTATCCCCACAACCCCCCCCTTACGAGATGTCATCCTGGGCGTTTACCCATGTTGCCCATATCAGAAACCGCCACTTGGTGGCAACCATTCAGCTGTACAAAAACGCCTGGGTGGCTCAAGCCCAGCTCCTCCTCTGAGCTGCAATTTCCAATCTTCTGTCTCACAGAGCAACCTTCGCTTGTGACTCCCCCACTTAGCTCTGTGCAATGCTGGTAGAGAGGTTGTTAAAGGGTTAAGAGCAGCTCTATTGCCACAGGAGATTAAAGGATTTTCCCAGACACTGGTATTTCCACTACAAGTGTTAAAGTGACCTCTGGTTTCCCATGTTGATTTTTTTTGTTTGGCAAAAAAAAAAGTGCTTGTAGAGTTTGTAAATTAGTTTGGTCTAAGAGGTGACTGACTTATATTTTTCTCTTTTCTTTGAATGTAGTTAAAATTTTTATTTAAATCGATTTCAGTTAATGGCTATATTTAAATACACACATATACATATATATATATATATATATATATACCTGCTGTTTTTAACACTTCTCAATTTACTAACTGCTAGAGTTTAACCAAAAATCCACAACTGATGAACTGTGACTTACATGTGCAGCTGATTATGTTGCCATTTTTAAATTTTAACAAACATAATCTACACTTTTAATCTAAATGATGTCCTAGAGTCTCGTCCTGTGTGTTGTGAGGCACCATCTGTGACATGGCGTCATGTTTTTGCTGCTTTGTTCATAGTTCTCTCCTGATACTTGAATGTGCTGCTGAACTCTACATTATTTGACCAACTGGGTGTGTCTCCCCCCCCCCCCCCCCCCAAATCCCTAGTCTTGAGACCTGGAAATAGTATCAGAACTGCTGTATTAGACTGATTTTTTTTTTTTATATTAAAAAATTTAAATACTATGCACCGCACTTCTAATATAACCAGCTACACTAACTGAATGTAAAACAACTCACTTTAGATGTAATGATAGGATGTCTTTCTGAATGCCGTGCATTGTTAAGTTCTGTGAAGATTGTACATTGCAAATTAAAATACCAATCCCACTCCTTGTGTTTTGTTAGTTTTATTTGCAAGAAGGCATAATTATGATCCAGAATTTTTGGTAACACTTCATTTGATGGGTTGTGAATAAGACTGTCATGACACTGTCATAAACATGACATAACACCTGTCATGAACATGAGTAAGTCTTCATGAATATTTGTGACTGTTATAAAGTGTCATTCAGTAAATCACGACACTTTTAATACAAAGTTAAAATGTATTTGTTATGACAACTTGACATTAACAAAGAAATCATGGTCTGACATAAATTTGTTATAAAAGTACTACTGATTAAACTTTAAAATGATGTAGTTTTATGTTACTAAAGCTAAAGTTTAATCAGTAATACTTTTATAACAAATTTATGTCAGACCATGATTTCTTGGTTAATGTCAAGTTGTCATAAATGACCATTGTGACCACTGTGGATAAGCTCCACACTAAGCCAATAGCAACAGTGCAAGCACCTCATGAAACTGCTGCTCACCATGGCCCAGGAGATCTAATCAATTCAAAAGTTTTCCCGAATTGATTTTGAATTGGAAAAAATTGCAATACATCGATAAATCAACAGTTTGAGCCTCTCATAATACCCAGAAGGGACTTAGCTAAGTAGCCCCAGATAATTTTCAATAGCAGGTTCTACCAATACCGCCTTCTTTCTGCTCACTTTGAATCCTCTACATTTCAGCTATGTTCTGTGTTTCTGTATTGGAGCTATTTGAAATGAAGCCACCAAATCATCATCTTCCAAAGTTATACATGTTGCCATTCTGTTTGTACTCTGTTTGTCCGAACTTCCGGGCAACTGGCGCGCTTATAAATATTAATAAGCAAATGTGACGTCATTTGCCATAAGCGCCATTAAATCCGCGCCCTCAGTCCGTGCCACCATAAATACCGTTCCCTTCCGCACAGACACTCACGTTGCGTGTGTGTGTCTGTGTTGTTGTTTTTTTGTTGTTGTTTTTTTTTTTTTTTTTGGGGTTTTTTTTAAGGCGAGGGGGAATTAGATTTCGTTTCTCCTCGGCTCGGTTTCCATCGCCGGCTTTACCGACCTGAGTCCAAATGGCAGAGCAGAGGAAGCAGCCGTTAACCGACTCAACGGTGTCGAGCTCGACGCAGACCGGGAGAGCGGTGGCCCTGGCCCGGCTACTGCACCAAGAATGCATCCAGCTGCTTCAGCTATTCGTGAGTTTTCCCGCTCTCCGGGCTTTGCCTCACTGTTTCAGACCGTCCCGTTATATGCGGTTTGTCCCTGTGCTAAGACGGTTAGCTACCGTCTTATTGAACGTGAAAAATGTGAACTTCAGTGCGAAATGTAATCAGCAGCATGTATCCGTATATCTCTGATCTCCCTGCTTTATGGATTTTCAGCAATTTTCCTTCTTGGGATTTGGATTCATTACCAGAAAGCCTTTTAATCAAATCAGTCAATAAATTTAGCATTATTCCCACATTGAGTATACATATAAAACAAAAAAGTTGTTTAAAACGAAATAATTTCAGACAATATAATAAGCTAAGTCTCAAGCCAAACTTCCACCTCACAGAGCAGCCCCTTCCCTTGTGCCTTCCCCACACAGCTCCTTCAGACTAGCAGCAGCAATTAGCAAATGCCTGGTGGAACTACATGTCTGATAACATTACTTAAACCAAAATACTAATATATTGTTTGAAACATAATAATAATATTGCATTATTTAAAACAAAATAATTTGTTGCACTTCACATAATGTAGATAGAATTTTATCATAAATTCATCAAGGACATGTCTGGGTATATATTTTTTTTCCCTTAGAAAAAAAGGGAGACCTCCTTGTCGGACCAAACCCCAGACGGTGTACGTATGGTGTCTTTGTCCTCAGAGACAACAAAGTCCAGTATAGAGGAGCAGGTGCGGATGCTGCACTCGGCTCTGCGACAGTGTCTGGGGATGCTCCGCCGTGTCATCCAAAAGGAGGAGGAGGAGCTGGGCCAGCAGGGAGACGGCTATGAGACCCTAAAAGCATCTGTCCGAGCACGTCTGGAGAACCTGCTCTACACCACCAGAGATCTGCTGAAGAGCAAAGATTTGACCCTGGAAGTGCCTCAAGATCAACAGTGTAATGAGGTGAAGTATAAACTGCAATGTCCTGTTTGGATTCAAGCCACTTGCCAGATCTTCCTCTGAATTAAAATATCTCACTTTTCCACTTCTCCACTTTTCGAGTCAGCCAGATTTGTTTTCCGGTAGTAAATTCGGCGTGGCTCAGCATGGCTGTTCCCAGATTTTCATACATACTTCAAGGGTAGTACTAGCAGCACCAAGCAGGGTAGGCTCTGAAACAATTTGATTAACAGATGACTGCATTCATTGATTGGCTCGTGATTTACATCACTGAAAACTGCAAACAAAATTTTGCATTTAGCACTTTACGTGACATGCCGTCTGCTATCAGAGAGCTGCTCAGTATGGAGAAGTTTAACTATGAGCTTTATCAGGAGCAGCAGCAGGAACACATGCAGTAACTTTAACAGCAGAATGGTTTAGCAGCACTGCTAGCTGCTCATCTCTGAAATACGGACAGTAATAAGGAAGAGAGAAACTGTGCAGCTGTGATCAAATGTCCTGCATTGTTCCGGTGCCAAAAGCGCAGCATCCATGTGGTTCCAAGGACTTCAGGCCTGTGGTGCTGATGTCCCACATCATGAAGACCCTGGAAAGACCCGTTCTGGATCAGCTCCAGCTTCTGGTCAAACCACACTTGGACCCCTTGCAGTTTGCCTAACAACCCAAACCTGGAGTTGTGGACACCATCATCTTCCTGCTCAACCATGTATACACTCACCCTGACCAGCAAGTGAGCACTGAGAATTATGTTTTTTGACTTCTCCAGTGCATTTAACACCACTTTTCCAGCTATTGGCCAATCTATATCTGACTGGCAGACCATAGATTGTGGACTACAACACTGTATGTCAGACATTGTTGTCAGCAACACAGGGCCTCCATAAGGGACTGTCCTCTCTCCCTTCGTTTTCATTCTCTGTATAGCTAACTTCAGCTATTGCACTGAGACCTGTCATCTACAGAGGTTCTCGGATGATTCAGCTATGGTTGGGTGTATCATTGAGGGTGATGATGTTGAGTACAGAGCTGCTGCAGGTAACTTTGTTACATGATGTGGGTTGAACCACTGACAGCTCAATGTGACAAAGACCAAGAAATTATTGACAGTAAACTGGACTGGGTCAAGAACACTGATACAGAAAAGGCCAAAGTCGCCTCTACTTTCTGAGCCGGCTGAAGTCCTTCAACATCTGCCGGACCTTGCTCAGGATGAAAACATGTTACCTTCACAACTGAATCTAGAGTTTGACCAATAGTCAGTGAGCTGATGTAACTTGAATTTATAACAGGATGGAATTTTGTATTTTTTTAATATGGCTCAAACAGAATGATTCCTTTGCCCTGTCTCTCCCCACTGACACATGTGATGCTTTGTTTTCCTCCTCTCCTCTGTCTAGGAAGTTGATGGCATGGGGGGAACCTTTGGCCTAAAAATGTGGACCTACCGCGTGCTGTTGGAGCTCATCCACTGGGCTGACCATGCTGCAAAGACCCTGCAAGTTTTACACACAGAGAGGGAAGGAGCAAAGTACATGTGACCCCTTTTCGTTTCACTCCAACAACATTAAACAAACCTAATCAACACTACCGACCAGCTTCTTCTTCAAAATATTCCTATTTAAACTTGTAAACAGATGATCAGTCTATACACTTGACATGGAAAAATTACTTAACAAAGCTATGTAAACAGCTTTTCCCAGACACTGGCATTTCCACAGCAAGTGTTAAAGTGACCTCTGGTTTGCCATGTTGGTATTTCCTTTGACAAGGAAAATTCTTGCAGGGCTTGTAAATAAGTTTGCTCCAAGAGGTGACTAAGTTAGACTTTCCTCTTTTTCTTTGAATGCTGTATCAATGTAGTCTGGTAAAAACCATCCCTTTGTATTACACTTTGCTTCGAATAGAGGGTTTGGCTGTTGAGAAACAATTGCTTTCCTGGAGACGTGGACCCAATTGCTTATGTTTGCCCTTGATGTATGTAATGTGCCAGGCACCCCACAGACATCTGCATAGCTGAAATATTGGCTCATATTTATACTGATCTTCTTTGGCTTTTTCTGCATACATACAATTCACACTAAGAACTTCATGAGTTTTCAATTGTTTGTAAAATCTGTTACATATTGTATACAAAATAAACATCAACACAAATAAACAATGATTAACTTAAATGGATGTTTATAGCTGTCAGCAGACAAAATGTGAACAAAGGCACTGAATCTCAATCAGTATAAAATCCATTCTCCTAAAAAAAGCCTCTATGTGCAAAGACCTCTGAGTTATTTTCTTTTTATATTTTTCATTTTTAAGGTTTACGGAGGGAACTAAAGCAGAGAGGTGGCCAACTTTCCTCATGAGAGATGTTAAGCATTCATATAATTTAAATTAGCTAGTGTAACCCAAGCGTATTGCATTCTGCACCACTGAAACCAAGTGTGATCAAAATCAGGTAACAGTGTCCACCAGCATCCATCATAATTTGATTTTGCTTCTTCATGTGATTGTATAGTGTTTTTCTTTTTCTCTCATTTTATAAATCAATATATTTATCTAACAATTCTACAGAGCAAAACAATATCTTTCCCATAAAATAAGTTCTAGCTAACAATATAAAAGAGTAAGTACAGTTGGTGTGCTTATTGTTTTAACAAGAACAAGTAAATGTTCAAAAAACTTGCGAGTCTCAGTTCACACTGTGCATCATGTTTCAGAGCACTCTGACCATGTTGGATGAGCTCCACATTGGTCCCCGATTTATCCTGCATCTACATGTACACAACAACTTTTTGCCCTTTTTCACTGGTACCTACTTAGGTAGACTTTACTTGATTCAGAGTGTTTTCCAGTACAATTGGATAGCACCTCAATTTGGGTTGGGTGGTCATAGCAAGGAGACTCCAGATTCTGTTCAGGGACAATCCTATTTGCATCAGATTATTTAACCTATTTCTTACTCTCTCAGGCCACTGAAAAACATTTAGTGTTATTTCTTTATCCCACATATGAAAGCAAAAAAATCCAGCAACATTTTGTCAGCTGACTCTCAGCTTTCCCAGAGTATGTACAGCATATGTACACAAAACAAACTTCTTCAATATGGAACAGCTTACTTCAAAACAATAGGCAGGCATGTTTAGTAGATTTTTCTTTTCAGTCCCATGTATTCATTTCAGTGTGTACATTTTAAATCGGAAGTGTTTTTCAATGTCATATTGTCCCTTCATTCTCTTCTCATTTAATGCTTGGGGTTTAATTCTCAGATCAAGTTATGCCAGGGACAGGTCTCTAGTTCATCACAGAGCAATGCATATTTAGATTTTCTTTTTCAGTATTATTTTATAGATGTGATATTTCTCTTATTATTAGTAGTAAAAGTATTGCTACTATTACTTATTTTCAATAGGATGAGTTCTTATGGTGATCTTTTATTTTATTTTACAAATTTTGTATTTAAATTATTATTATTATCATTATTAATTATTATTGTTATCATTATTACTATTTCCACATTTTAAGGGGGGTGGTTGGCTGCACCCCATTTTACCAGCGGAACCTCAAGGATGTTGTGCACATGCGCGCTGTGTGCAATCTACCGGAGCGCCAGAGGTAGTGAAGGCAGTCCTAATGGCGGAGAGCGTACGGTCGCCTTTTGACTACCGGGAGCCACCGACCCTCGACAGCGACGGGGATGGGAGCAAGCCGCCGCCACCACGGGGGTGAGTGAGAGCGGCGACGAAAACCGGTTGGTCGTCGCGAGTCGTTTTCATCGCATTAAACGCCAGAGCCACATGCGCACGCGCTGGGAGCGTGCGCGTATTTGTAGTTAACGTTAGAACCCAGTGTTCGCGTGCATGATTTCGGTGTTGTAGTGCAGAAAACGGAGAAGGGAAAGTGTATTTTATCTGTTTATTTGCTGCAGATGGTGAAGACTAAAGGTTCGCGTCTGGCGCCCAGACGACTGGGTTTGCACTGAAAGGAAACCCGTTTGAATTCAGATGTTTATACGTCGGAGAAGTCCTAGCTAGCTGCGGCTGGAAGCTAACAGGCTAGCAGTGGTTTAGCATTCATGTTAGCATTATCCCCGCAGACAACAGTCGCTCTTGAAACCCCTAAATCAGAAGTCTTCTTCATCCACCAGATTTTAAGAACTGCATGTTTTCGAACATATTTCTCATCCGTTTTCGACCAACGGCTCACAAATGGCAGGCGTGTTTTTGTGTTGAGTAAACAAAGTTGCTGACCACCAGGAAAAAATGCATCCTAAAACATTTAACTGTCACTGGGCTCAGAGAATAAGGGACGCGTTGTTGAGCTAATCAGTCTTTTCAAAAGGCAAGTCGCACAGTCTGAGTGATTGAATGAAGGGGTGGGGCTTCTATTGGTGTTGTGATTAGAGAAATCACGATCATTAGCAGCAATTAGCTGGTTTACTCGTTGCATCCTGTTTACCATATCAATACCCTGAATTGTCTCCAAAATAAGGCAAGATTTTTGATCAAGCTACTCTTAGATGCATTTTATTTGACCAACAATAACTACCCGTTAAATAAAATTTTTATTGCGTTTATTAACCAGCAGCTATGTAAATAAACCTTGATTTTACTGGGAAGTTTTCATTTCAGGCAAAAAACGACAAAAGCCACAACATCCTGAATGTCCACATTGACAAACAGTATGAGTCATTTGTATTTACCTATTTATGTCCATTTACTGTTTTATGCAGTACGATTAAAAATGGAGTATAATTTACTCCATTTGCACCACAGATTGGATTCCAATCTCCAGGGCAATGTTGTGTGTAATATCATAATTGCAAAATGAAGAAGCATGAAGAGGCGGCTTAATACAGTTTGACTGGTTCCAAATCTTTTAAAGTAATCAGTTACAAATACTGAAAAAATTGACGTTATTTTAGCCTATATTTCTTACGTCAAAATATCTTTCTTCTTTTGACAGGCTATATTGTTTGCGTGCTTTTGCTGCCTGCTTTAAAAAATTGTTGGTTGACGTTTTGCTGTCTGTTATGTCAAGAACTGATATAGACCTGTCTATCAAGTTCAGAGATCTCCAGGATAGGAAAAAGAAAATGAGAGATAGAAAGACACCTTTAAGGGTAAAAAGGTATACAATAGACGTGCTGTAAATGGATAAGTACTTACCAGCATTACTGCTGAAACATGGAAAGTTTTATAATCATTTCTCTAGCAGGGGTTTGAAATTCCAATCCTTCACTCCAGTGCCACTTTCCTGCAACTTTTGGATGGATTCCTGCTGCAACACATCTGAAACTAAAGGCTGACTTTCCTCCTTGGCATGTCAGCAAGTTTTGCAAAGGGCTGCTCATGGACCGTTTGAGTCTGAAAATGCATGAACACACACATTTGCTTTAAGTCTTAGTGAAAAAGAAAAAAAATCATACAATCAAAAATACACTGTGATTTTTGACAAATTTTTCATGACATATGACAATTTTTGCAATCAGGCTGAGTCACAGTCTAATTGTGTTTCGTGGACAGTAGTATACATGGGATAACGAGAAACGCCTCACAACCAGCTCCCGATCAAAATTCACACAGTCGCTCGAAAATCAAACCTGCTGGAAATTCTGGTTGCTTCTTGTGAGTGTCACACTGTTGAAGCAAATTTACCTGAAACTCTTACATTGTAAGCAGTATAACGCTGTTATGTATAACACCATTACATTATAGTGTTATCTTAACACTATAATGAAATGTTGCTTTCTTTAAAGTGGACATGTTGGTAATAAAGACTGAAATTCTGATATTGGAGTTTGTGAGCTTCAAAGCCACATAAAAATATTTTCCCCCAACCATTTCTTCTTGCTTATTGAATTGAGGGTTCACTCATTTCTCTCACATTAGCATACATTAATATGATTGTAAACACAAAACTACTACAGTAAAAGTATGTTGTTGACTGTAGTGAAGTTAAGATTGAATATTTTTTTGCACAGAATGGCAAGGATTACCTAGGTTAGTCTTCTCTGGCAAGGGTCTCCTCACTTCCAGGTTTTCTATTTCTTCTTCTTTTGTAGATCCAGACTCAAGGCTACACGTAAAGTGTATGTTCGTATGCAGCACATTCCCGAACTACTATGACACATGTCACATCACATGTATGTCACTTCAAAGCGTCTGGTCGTACTGCAAAGTTTATAAGCTGTGAATTATAGAAAACGCCGATGTAGTGGTACAGTTTGAGCAGGTGCTGTACAATATTTACAGAAATCATTGTAGTGTAGTCCTAGTTTAAACATCTATCCTGTAATTTCTTCATTTTCAGTTGGAGTCAAAATTCCTGTCAAGAAACGCGCAGCACATTTTTTCTGTGATGATTGATAACTGTTTGTTTTATTGTTGAATTGAGTGCTTTCAAAAATTTGTTATAGTCGCTTAGTAATATGGGGATTTGCTAAAATTACAATAAATAAATACAGAAATAAAAATCAGTTTGGACCAGTAAGAACCTGATTGGTTCATATAGTTGAAACAAATTCTTAAAGATGATCTCTGTTTTTGCTTTGCTCCAGATGTCTCCTGCACACCTTAATGTTTCTGCTAGCTCTGCCAATATTTACAGTAAAAAAGTTTTAATCAATGCTTTTTATATAATGTTGACTGTACGTTAAACAAAGGCTTTTCTCTCTTTACAGCCGTGTGTGTGGGAGAAAAAGGAAGGGGACACCTGTGAAGGTGTGTGATCGAGCGTATGTAACAGAAGATGAGGAGGAGGAGAGCATGTCAGAGCACAGCTACAGCCCGGGTATATATACACATACAACTTGCCATCTGGTACCACTGTGTTTATTCGTTGTGCTATGTTATACCTTCCATTCCAAGCATAGCTTCTATAATGAAGCCGTTTACTTGATCGCAGGTGACGGCCAGTACCCAGAAGGCGCCGAAGACCGCCTTCCTCCTCCTGGCAGTCCCTACTACCTGCCTGACCCCACTCAGCTCTGGTAAAGAAGACCCTGAACACTTTTCTCCGATGCTGACGGAAGCTGGCTCGTTGCTAAACCAACTTCATGTTTTTCCAGCGTTCCTGAGCTGGGGGAAGAGGGAGCGAGCGGTGTTCGAGGACCCGTGCTCTTCCACCCACCTCCCAACTGCCGTATTCGAGAAGTCCACTGTGGTACTCAGGTCCGATTGGTCGTCATAGCGATCCGCGACATTGCGAAAGGGGAGGAGATAACTGTGGACTACAGCCTGACGGACTGGGGGGAGAACGCAATGGTGAGCAGCCGATAGCATTTTACAGTATTTTCTGTTAAACAAGCGTTAAGTCCAAACGAATAGTGAAATATTAGGGATGAAATGGTAATAAAGAATATAATGGTAAAACACATTCTCTCACTGAATGTACTTTTATTCAAAATTACGGTTATTTTGGACACCCAGAACTTTGGTACTGTTTTGTAGTGTGAACCTTTAGAATTGACTATTTTAATTACATATAAACAGTCCACTTAAAAGTTTGCTACATGTTCTAATTTCAATGTACTGTATTCTGAATTTAAATATTTTAGACAACATTTTAAAGACGCTGATCCTTTCTGCTTCTCCTGAGTGCATCGTGTGTTCAGTCTTTTCATAGTGTTTTCTTATTTCTAACAATTTTTTTTGTAAATTGCAATGAACTTGATAACTTTTTTGCAAGCTGTCATTGGACTAGACATTCATATAAATGACATTTATTTCTTAATAAAATCACCAGTCCAGTGCAATATAGTGTAGATCAGTTTTAATAATAGCTAGATTTTTTTTTTGAAGGAGCCAAAGAACAACAACAGAAGAGTAAAAGAGGAGAATGTACAAGGGCAGTCATCAGAATGATTTCCTAAATTATTAAAAACTATCACAACAGATGCTAACTTCATCCTGATGTGTCCTGGCTGCAGGACAGTTGTAATCTACACCAGTTAATTGTTCTTCTGTTGTGTAACCAGGAGGAAGAGGCTGGCCCTCACCCGCTGTCCCTCTCTGTGTCCGATTACCTCACCCCGTCCTGGTCGCTGTCGCCCTCCTCCTCCCCACTCACCCACTCTGAGGCCAGCGACTCAGACCGGGAGGAAGATGAAGAGGAGGAGGATGACGATGATGACGACGACGATGAAGAAGAAGAAATCGAGGAGATAAGGGGTCGGATGCTTCGGCGCCGCAAGAAGCGCAAGCTGCCTGCAGCCGTTAATGCCAAGAAGAAGAGCGCGCCCCCTTCCTCCAGGGGTCCTGGGCGCCCCTGTTCCTCCTTCTCCCGGCCGGGGCCTGTGGCCCCTCCAGGTCGGCCGCTGGCACCCCCAACAACCAACATAAACAATAATATCAACATAAACATCGGCAGCTCCAGCGGTGGCCCGGTGAACCGGCGGCAGCATTGCCCGTACTGCGGCCGCCACTACCGCTCGCTGGCACGCCACCTGGAGAAATACCACAGCAACCAGCCAGATGTCCGAACGGCCATGGAGCTGGCACACCTACACACACACAGCTCCTCAAACGGCAATACGCCGCACCCCTCCTCGTCCTCCACCTCTGCTCCTCACAGCCACTCCTTCGCCATCCCACAGTCCTCTGCCTCCAACCCAGCTCCGCCCTCGCTCTTCTCCAGGGAGAGGGAGTCGCCGGCTACACGCTCAAGCACGGGTAGCGTCTCCTTCTCCCTCTCGCTTTCACCTCCTTCGTCTGCACAGCCCACAGCTGCAAAGAAGGGGCCCAGCTTACCACTTCCCGCTGCCAAACTCTCCTCGCCGCCGCTGGTTTCTCGAGTAAAGAGTCCGTCGCCACCTCCGACCCTGGCTTCAAAAAGAGGAAGGCGGATGAAGAAGGAGAAGCACGAGGAGCAGCAGAAAGTGGAGGTAGAGAAGAATCAAGAGGAGCTGCTGCCGCCTCCCACTCCGGAGCCTAATATCGATCCTGATGAAGATCTGGAGCTGAGTGGAGTGGAGGAGGATGCACCAGAGAAGAATGGAGAGGTTGTAAGGTGTGGTTAGATTTTCTGTCTGTCTAGAAACATTTATTTATGTTATCGATTAATCCACAAGTTTTTCATTTAACTGCTTATTCCTTTTTACACAGTGTTAGACATACATTAAAATTGTAAATAAACAATTATATTCGTTTTTAAATAAGAAAATCAACATTTTATTTTCTAAAGTAAAATTACTACTCTGAATATGTTTTTTTTTCCACCAGCTGGACTTTTTAAAGTCGGTGTACTCTAGTTAACAACTAATTGATTACTAAATTAGTTAATGATTATTTCAGTAATAAATTAATTGCATTAATGTTTCTCCATTTTCTTCTCCAGCGCACAGAGGCAGCACATGTCTCCCCTGCTCTCCTCCCTGTCGTGTTTGATCATCTACCTCCGCCGCCAGCAGCATTCCTCTTCCCTCTCTCTGACTCGCTCTCCTCACTCTGCCGAGGCGTGGCGGCTGCTCTGCCACTCCAGCCTCTCGCTGCTCATCCTCTACAACCGACACCGGGAATGCGAGGTGGCCAAGCTCACAATTCAGGACTACCGCAACCGGATCACGCCGCAGTCCGCCCCCAGCGCCTCCTCCGCCATGGAGTCTTTCCTGTCCCCCTTCGAGCGTCAGGTCTTATGCCACCTCCCAAGGGCGGGGGTCCTGGGCAAGCGCGGTCGTGTCCAGCCGCTCATCCTCCCGCCTCACTGCGAGTCCTGCCTGGACCTGCTGCTCCGCACCAGCCCCAACGTGGGCGTGGACCCCGAGAGCCCCTACGTCTTCTCCCGGCCCTACCACTCGCCCGCCACTCCGCTCCGCGGCACAGACCTGCTGAGGAACTTGGCTCGGGCCAGCGGGGCCAAAAATGCCGGGGCACTGACAGCAACACGAGTGCGGCGGCAGGTGGCCATCCTCACCCAGCTGCTGCTGCTGGATGAGGGAGAGGGTCCGGGTGGAGCCATCAAACGGCTGGAGGACTTCCTGGAACGGGAATACCACGTAACGCAGAGCTGCTCCTCTATCATACGAGATCCTGCACTGATGAGTCGAGTTGGACGCGTCGTTCTCTATGGAGAGAGAGAGGGCGTGCTTTTCAGGGGGATGAGCCTGCAGGACATTTGCCTCGAGTTAGACGGTAAGAAAGTGCATCTAACAGTTTTTTTTTTTTCCATTTCCAGCCCTGTATGTATGTCTTTTCAGCCAATGATGTAGCTGCATCCAAATCAATAGACACAATGTTAGAAGTATGTTTTTGTCAAAATCAAAAAGATTTATGGCGATTCTTTATTTTTTTTTTCCATTCAGTAAAAAGTGAATAAGTTCTGTAAAGAGTACATTTCAGTACTGCAGTTCTTATAAATGAAGATGTTTAACATCTTCTGAGGAAAATTGTTCCTTTAATCACACACGATTAAGAATGCTTTTCTTTGAATTACACAGGATGCTTTTCTTGAACCTTGAATCATAAATGACTAAAAATGTCACACAAATTTAATAAACATTCTGAGATTATTATATTATTGAGTAAAAAAGCACTAATTTTCCTCTTTTCCTAATCATTTTTTACTTTCAATTCATTTCTTGAAAGGCATCATTTGAAGTATTTTGATTCACATCTTGTTCAAAATACTTACTCACTTCTCAGGTCCCATGGTTTAGTCTGTCTTAATTTCACTGGAACTCCTTTTCTCCCCCAGAAGTACTGGGTAGATCTGCCCTCTTTTGACAAGTGGCATGAAAGACATAGTTTTTATCAGGCTTTTTATTTTAATTTTTTTTCTTAAAACGTTTGAAGTGCGTGTTTTATTTTTCTGCCTAATTTTTGCTGGTACACCAAAATGAAATGCAGTCTTTAGAAGTCACCTAAATGGTAAATAGAGTAAATTTCTGGATATCTGATCTCCAGATATCCAGAGATCAGATATCTGAAGGCCTCTGATGTTTCTCAGAGAACCTCCGCCTCATGCAAACCAAGAAACACAGCAGATGGTTCCGAGATAAAGTTGGGGAGAAGTTTTAAAGCAGAGTTTAGGTAGCAACCAAAGCCTCAATCAGAGAAGCAAGCAATGATGACAGACGAGGAGCAGGTGAAGAAGCTTTTTGAACTACACATCATCCTAAACGCAAGTCTCCACGGTGGAGGCTGCATTATGCTTTGGGGATAAACATTTTCAGCGGGATCATGTTACCAGAGTGTTGATGAAGACATAAATAAATGGGGAAATGCTGTTTCCTAAAGCCAACCATTTAAAATTTACTCTTTTTTTTCTATAAGAAAACATTTGAATACTGCTTAATTCACCATTAAATTATGAAAATATTAGCAGTTTTTAACTTTTTTATTTTTGTTCATTCTTTGAATGCTTCATAGCATCCAGTAAATCTAAGACTATATTGAATTTATTATATAAATGTCAATCATAAAACTGACTGAACAATAGGCAAAGGATACTGACAATTAAGTTGTTTAAGAAACATGCACCAAGTCCAGTTTATTTGATTCACACATTTTAACAACAAGAGAGCTGAAAGTGCTGAACATTCAGTCACATTGAAATTTGTCTTTAAACAGTGATGTCTGGCAACTCCGGAGATTCATTTTCAGAAGATTCGGATGCAGGTGAAGAGAAAGAAGACGTCAAGGACAAGACAGAGGTGATCGTAAAGAAGAAAGGACCGGGACGACCCCCACGAAAGAAACCTGCACCCCTTCCTCCAACCACTGTTACCCCACCTGTAGCAAACGCCCCCAAAAGGAGACCTGCTCCAGTTAAATCAGGTAGGTTTGTCAATGGCGACCCCGTGACCTGAGAGGATCTTATACGTGTGCTCATGGCCTTCATTACACCTTCCCACAGGAAAACGCGGCGTCCTGAAGCGACCCTGGTCTGAGGCGGAGCGCGTCGCTGTGGAGACGCACCTCAAGAAGAACCTCTTGGACCTGCGTGTCCCCGCGAAGGCGGACTGTGAACGCTGCCTGGAACTTTGCCCCCTGCTGGTGAGCAACCAGCGAGACTGGAGAGCCATCAAGTTTTATGTCCACAACCGGATCCAGCTGCTGAAGAAGCAGGGGAGGAGAGAAAGTGCTGCTGCAGTTAGCTAGAACGAAGGGAATCTGAAAGAAGGTAAAATACCATAATGTATAAACCACCAGCAGTCGGGACGAACTGTGGAACAAGCTGAGCGGAACAGCACCTGAGGTTTTGGGGTTTTCCAGGTCATCGCCCTGGTTATAAGGGAGTAGTGTAATAAAAGTGATTAAGCTATGAGGACAGACTGGATGAAGAAAAAATATTCTTTTGCTCCGTTTTGGAAACTTTTTGACAAAATGAGGTGGAGCACAGTCAACACTTTTTATTATTATTTTTTAAAATGTCCCATTTACTTTCTGCCAGTAAAATAAAAGTAGAGAACATATGTGAGAAAGTGGATCAATGGCAACAAGTCTGTGGAGTTTTACACAGAAAGCAGACAGACCTCTGTCACTTTGCTGTTGACCAAACATGAATGTGTAAAGCTTTGGGAGAACAAACTAAACTACATGGACTAGTATGAATCTGTACAGTATGTGTTTGATGCTCCTGTGAGCTCCAACAGGTGTGTGTGTGTTGAAAAAAAGTATTCTTCAGTGTTCCAGACCATGATGCACCTGTTTTTAAGTGTTTCTTGCATACCTCCATACCATCATCATAGGTTAGTGTGTCAAGGCACGTCTACTTGAATTCACTGAGTATAATTTTTAAGAAATATTATGTATTTCAGAATCAACATATGAACTTATCCACACTGTAAATACAGTAGTTCCTAATCTATAAAAGTATGAGGTTGCGATAGCAAAGTTGGCAGTTTCTCTTTCTGTATATAAAGTGTAAATATTACCTGTACTTATTAAACTGTCTGACATTTTGTTGTGTTTTCCTAAACTGGATTGTAAAGTGAATTTTACATTGTGGAAACTGGGCAACATAGAAATGACAAACTTGTTATTTTGAGGTTTTGTTTTTGGTATTTATTAAAAAGTACAAATTTGTTTTATACAATTTTCAGGTGTGGCTGAGACTGGCAATATGTTGAGTTTCAAGATTTTATTCCTTAATCAGCAGGTGCATAAAAATAAATCACTATCAACAAATTAGTCTAGTTTAGTAATTTATTTCAAAAATAATCATCTAAAGCAATTTCTGTTAATTTTCATAAGCAATGACATCTAATAAATATATGTGTGTCAAAAAGAATATTACAGGCACTAATAACACAATTTCTATTAGGAATATGTTTCTGTTCCTGCATGGACAATCAGGGAAGACTACAGTTGTCCAGCAGACACTAACCAAAATCCTCCACAAGGGGGAGCAATCTACCAAGGCATAATCTGTTCTGAGAGAGGAAATTTAGGAAAAGTTGAGTGGAAGGGAAAATACCACCACAAGCAACAAAGATAATCACAGCCTGTTAAGAGTTTGAAGGAAATGTACATGAACTTCAGCTGAAGTCTGTGTGCGAGACCCGGCATGGATAAATCCAGAACATGAGCTTCAAAATTATTACATTCCTTGTGTTAAACTCCTGGACCACAGATGTCAGAATCATCTTCTGCACAGTGGCCCAATGTCTTTTCATAAGTTAATTTCCCAGATCCTGAAGGAAGAGTGATGACTTGCGGTTGCATTTCATCTGCTGGTGTTGGTCCACTTTATTTTAGTCCAAAGTCAGATCAGCCGTTTAGAGTATTAGAGTACTTCAGGCTTCTCTCTGCTGCCAATCTGTGCAGAGATGCTGATTTAATTTTCCAGCAGGACTTGGCACCTGACCACACTGGTGCCAAAAGTTCAAGCTTTAATGTTCATGGTGTTACTGTGCTTGGGTCACTCTGTCTCAGAGTTTAACATTTCAAATTGAGTTGATGAAATAAACTTTTGGATGACATTTAGACTTTTGAGATGCACCTTTATGATGTAAACAAGAGCAATGCTTCCTAACCCTGGTCTTCAAGACACAATGCTCTGTATGTTTTATGCATTTCTCTGCCTCAGGCCAATTGATGTCAACTCAATTGTCCTGATTAACGGATGCCGAGTTCTGAGTCAGGTGCGTTGAAGAAAGGAAACACCTAAAACCATGCAGGTCGGTGAGACTTAAGGACAAGGGTCGGGACATACTGAGCAAGTGGATTTCAAAATCAATGATTTTCTTTTTATGTCGATACATAGCTAGATTAAATTAGTTCACCACATCAAAATTTACAGTTTTGTCAAATATTGATGAGAACACAAGCAGTACATAAACTGTATTTAGATCAAGACACTTCAGTTCAGATTTGATAACTCAGGTAAGTTGAGGGATCTAAGTTGGTTCAGATGCTAGAAAATAATTGACAGTCCTTGAACACACCACAAATCAAAAACCAGCCTCAGCATTGTGGTGTTCAATTATTTAACATAGTGATACAAAAAAAAAGTGAATGTTTTCAAATGTCTAGGATACTATGACAACTAGAATTTGAACCTGGAGAAGAATGGACATTAGAACAAAAATTGCCAACAAAAAAGGATTTTTTTTTTTTAAGGAGCAAAACATCCAGTTCTCTGCGATCATCTAGTTGCAGAGCACTGCAACTGGATGATCAATCCTCCTGCTCCTTCTGCTCCACAGATTCAGTGTTATTTGACTGATCCTGCACAGCTCTCTGTAATATCTCCATTTTTCCTAGGTCACCTATTCCAGGGTTAAAAAGTGGGAATAGTTCACCTGTGAATTTTGCTGCCAGAGATCCAATCAGACATTTCTCTTCCACATTATAGAAGGAGAGCTCTCTATTGTCAAAGTCCAAATACACACCGACTGTTTTTGGTTTTGTCTGGACGTAAATGAATGCCTCTGGTTCAGTGCTAAAATGAAGAGTATCCTCCTGGTTGGGGCAAGAAGACAAGAACCAGAAACCATTTTTGGTGGTTGGAGGGAAAGTTTCATCATGAGAGATTTTATGTTTATCTGTAACTCCAATCCACCAGGACTTTTTGAGGAGGTTGGCTTCTGCATCTGCTAAGCAAACCTCCCAGTAGTGTCGTCCAGAAGAGAAGCCATGTGATCCTCTGACTGCGGTGAGACAGGTGACTCTGTCAACTTCATTAAAAAACGTATCACTAATATTTTCTCTCAGTGTAGAACCCTGTATTGTTATTAGTCGATTGCCTGTGTCCACCAGTTGAACATTCTCTGTTAAAATTGAAAATTAGATTATAATCAATACGATCGCAAAGAAAAATGCTAAATAACAATAATATTAAATAAATGTAAAATTACCATAATACTTGGAGGCTTCCAGTGGAGCTGCTGGCTGCCATGTTGCTGGACAGAAAAGCAATAGGAAAAAACATCTCAGAAATTTGATTTTCCATTATAAAGGTTTTGTTTTGACTCTATTAACACCGGCAGCTTAAAATACTGGGTCCTACCTGTAGGCAGAAGTGGTTCATTGTCTAAGGGAAAAATGCAAAATTAAATGAATTGTTATTGTCTCAAAATCCTAAATAAGCCATACTTCACATTTAAAGCACATTTGTCGCCGTTAAGTCTGTACAGTATGATGACAAGGTTGTGGACTATACAATATTATTTCATAATATTTTCAAACCTTCAATGTATTTATCAATGTTCTAATTAGATGACTTCTAAATGTATTAAGTTGCAACAGTTTTTATTTAGGAACAGCTGTAATTGGCACTCAATACAGATAAATCTCATGAAATCTGTTCAAATAGTTATTTCAAAGATGTAAATTTTGCTACATTTGTACTTAAGTCGGAAAACCACAAAACAAAACTACATGATTGCCCCTTTAATAGAAAAACAATGACGTTTTGGGTCTGTTGTGTTTTATTTACCACCAGCTGTGTCATCTCCAGATTTTGACCTGTTAGCTGAAATTAAAATAAATATAATAAGGTTTGAAGTTATTGCTCAATAAAATGTCAGCATTCTTTAAATTTCAAAAATACATCCTCTCTGGCTTAAATCAAACATTTACCTTTCTTTCTGAAGTACAGGATGCACAAGACTCCGAGTGGCACTAATACAACTGCCAGAAGTATCCCAAAGGCCACCCATCCAGCTGAGACTAATAATGAACAAATATTGTTCTGATAAACTTCTTTTTCATAAAAGACTAATAAAAGAAACTTGAGGGTGAAACCACTCACCTTCTTGTAATGGTGCAGGATTTTCCAGACACATTCTGGCCTCTTTTGGTGCCTCATTGAAGAGCCCAACAGAGCAGGAGACCTCACAGGGGCTGGAGACCAGAATCCAACTATGGACTGAATAAAACCCAGCAGAGTTTTTGCTAAACGACACATTAGCAGGTGTGAGAGTCTTTTTACTGTCTGACCAGCTCAGCTCAGGCTTTGGATGCCAGCCGTCAGATTGGCAGCTCATATTAACTTTGTTATCGTCTTTCATCACTGCTGACAGGAGAGGGGAGCGTCCAGTTTCTGGGATAAGAAGAGGATGATCATTTGATGTAGACATCATTCTGTTTGGTTTTGTGCTCATTCTGTTTCATGGTTCTCACCTGTCACTGTCAGACTAACACTTTCACTTTCATAATGCTCAAAGCTGGTAACATAGCAAGTGTAGCTTCCTGCATCTTGAATTGTGATGTTTTCCAGCTTCAGGCTGACATCACCTGCCTTTAATCCACCTGATGTTTCTTCCTTTAAGCCCAATGAGACTCGGCCAGTGTACGAGTAGTCGAAAGATCTTTCCTTATAAAGCAGGATTTCAGTATCAGACTTATCACTCCAGTGATTCCAGCGTATCTCCATATCTTCTGCACTCTCAGAGAAAGTGAGCCAGCAGGGGAAGACGGCTGTATGACCTCGCTGGACTGAGACATGAGACTTTACTGAAACTCTGAAAGTCTCTGAAACTGAAAAGAAAAGAAAATTATAATCAGAGTCATCTTTTCATTTTGTTGTGGTATTAGATTAAGTATGTGAAGTGTTTCAAAGTAAAAAGTTCCCTTGATTTCAAGTCTGTCTTAGGTTTTTCAGTAGACCAAATGCTTTATATTAAATAATTTCCCAAACAATAAATAATAATAGTTCCGGTTCAATGCATGGGAAACATAAAAAAAAAACAACAACATAAAAATATATTTTTGGGAACCAGTAACATGTACAACGTGGTTGTGAATTGATATTTTTGCTGTTTGTACTACATTTTTTTATACTGCTGGTTCCAAAAGATCATGATAGATTTGTTTTTAGTAATGATTTCTATGTAATTATATTAACAAAAACACACAATTTTATTGGAACGTTCTGATTCAAAATATTTACTATTTTTTATTTCATGAATGAATGTAGAAGTCATTCTTTATACAGGCAAGAGGAAAAAATTTATTCTTCTCAGGGACCCACTGTTGGCCTCTTTAGGTCCCACTTCACTGGTAATATTTTCTGCCATGTAACGTGCAGTCAGTGCATATCAAAACCTCCAAAGAACCATAGAAGATAAGTTAGCAAAACAATGTTGCAAAAAAGTACTTATTCTTCAGGGACGGAGAAAAGAAAGAGGAAGAATAGAAAAAAAACAAGATAAAGGTATGTTTGTATTTCTCTTTGTAATTAAATGTTTATCAAAAAGATTTGTGGAAATGTTCATAGAAAATTAGCCTAATAGTGACCTTGAAAGGTTCAGTTCAACAGTCTTTTAACATCATCATATCTTTATTCCTGATGTAGTAACAAGATAAAACAAAGATAAGAAAAATAGAAAATAAAGTAAAAATTAATAATATTGTTCACTGAGTCACAAATAAATGATGACGCCAGTGGTTCCTCAATCTTGAGGTCAATCTGACCACACAGACACAGTGCAGGGTTTACTAAAACTGCAATTACATTATTGCATGACAGATAATCTACACATTAATTTGTACATATGTTTTTACAGACATAGCTAGAACTACTCCACTTTAAGTGTTATACCATCATTACATGCCACATAAAGATTCTATATGCTGCTTCTCTTGTATTGTCGCCACAGATTGGCAGTGTATTGAGGGATACAAACGTTTTTAACAAGAGCTGTCTTTACAGAGGATGAACACATATCAAATCAGCGCATTAGCTTGTGCATACATCATACAGAATCCACGACATTTATGAAATGTCCCAACTTCTTTACATATGTTGCACATGCACATGTTGATTCATATGCTAGCATCTGTCATGAAATAGGTTGTAGATGCTGAGGATGGACGCAGTCAAACCCAGCATTGGAATGAATCATGTAGAAAATCACAAAAACCAAGAAGCACAGGTGAACGGCGATACGAGCGCAAACTCTGGTCGACATAGGAGCGTGACTCAGACAGGAACAACAAAGACAAAAGACAAGGATCCTGCAGGGAGCAGGTGACACAGGTGAGGTTAAATACACCAGGGAATAATCAGGGAATCAAGGGACAGCTGGGGACAATTAGAGGGTTGCCAAGACAACACATGGACAAAATAAACTGGAAAACACATGCAAAACTCAAATCTTCACAGCATCTTTGTATTCATGTGAAACTGAGTTTTAAACTTCAATGATTTAATTCTCGTGGTTGGCCCTATATCTTTCGGACTATTTTTATTATTCAAAATGGCATGTTTGATAAGGTTTGATAACAATAATTAAAACTTCACAATGATTGACAGGCTACATGGCAGCTGCATTAAAATATAGAGATGAGCGACTCTTTTACTAGATGATACATGGACATAGGATAAAATTTAACCATCCCTATCAGAGATGTATTGCGTTTATGACAGGTGTGCGAATGAGCTAATCTTCTGTTGACTGCAGCAATCCACACTATTCAGGGCCCCAAAACCATATTTTGCTTAGGGCCACATGGAGGCGTTGGTCGGCTCTGATTAGGATCAGAATCAAGATTGAGTGTAAAAACAAAGAAATTTGACTTTAGTCCTATAAATGCTCCATAAAAATGTTAAAATCTGGTGATCAAACCCAGGATTTGTCAGGAGAAGCAAGTCACTTTAAACCGATAAATGAAGTCATGCAGACGAGGACTCTTAGGGGAATACTGCACTATAAATAATGACGTCAGGACTCACCTGGAGCAGCGCAGCCAGGTGAAGAAAGAAGAACCAGAAACCAAAAATAAATCATCTGATTACCTGGGATAGAAAAAAGTATTAATAAGAAACTATAGGAGCGATAAGAGGACTGTGTGTCAATCCTCTTTGTAAGAGAAAAACAAACAACATTGACAACTCATGACATGATGAGATCAGCTTTACAATGAATGAAATCTAGGTCATATTTACCTGTTGAAGCAGCGATTGCAACTCTCGGCTTATCCATTGGGTTCCAGTGAATCAAAGGTGACATGAACATAAAAAACGGTGATAATTCCTCCTGACGAGGCGAGTTTTAGACGTGATTCAAGTCCAGGAGGGAAGATCTGATACCTGCTCGCTTCAGTGGCTTAGTTATAACTAAACAAGACGTAAAGACACTGCTACTTTTACTTTCGATTTCCATATGCAAATAAGTAACCAAACTTGTTAAGCCACTATTCATAAAAAATCTCTAAAGGAAAACGGGGCTTGGATGCTTTTGACTGAAAAACTTTCAATAAGGTTTACAGCTTCATTACTTTTTCAGTAGCTTATTTAAAAGAAGGTTACAAATGATAAATAATGTTTTTTTAAAAAAAAAGTAAGTAAGCATTCATCAGTTAATTGAGTCATAAATAAACAGAAGAAAAAACACAAAAACTTTGAAGATTTCACAAATATATTTTCTTACACAGATTAAGCCAAAACAAAGCAAAGAAACAAACAGCAACAAACACAATGGGTGAATAGAAAGGGTTTATGTTATATTGGCAACATCTCTAAATTCAGACATGAAAATACAACAGCTGTGTTATAGGCAGAGTTGGCAAGGGCAGACAAAAATGTTTACTCAAGTAAGAGCAGCACAACTAAAAAACTTATCTTAATGTAAAAGGAAAAAAAAGTAATCAAAAAAACTACTGAAGTAGGGAGACTCAAGAACAGAGAACTGAAATTACAAATTTGTGTGCAATTTTTGCTACTTTACAGGATAAAGTAAAAAATGAGAGAGAATAACTAACAATATGACTACAAAATAATTTATTCAGGCAGAAGAAACTACCTGAATCCACATTTCTTTTGAAACCAAGACTCCCAGAAGTTAATGTGTACAATAAAATACTGTGCAAACTACTTTTATGGCATATCCACTTGATCTCTAAATGGGTCAAAAGGCTCTGCAGACTGAGTAACATTATAAACAGGAAGCCTGTGTGCAAACCAGAAGTCTGACTTTACTATTGTTAGGGTTAGGGTACTTTTGTTTCTGTGTTTGATGCTGAGGGATTTACCCGCTCCCTAACAGGTGCTGTTTTTTGTACTTCCTATTCCAATTTTTCTGGTAAATGTATTTCTTTTGTTTGGAGGAAGCAACTTGCTTTATGTAATATTTTGTTTTAATCATTCTCTCTTCTCTTTGAGGTCACCTGGTCAGGTCATGTGTTGCCATGGAAGCGAGCCCATGATCAGTGCTGACAAGGACCTGGTGTTTTCAATCAGCCTCACTGGGGAAATCCATTGTTTGAGAGGGAGGGGAGATGATTTTTGGATTTTGATTGGTCCCAGATTGTTTTTGTTTTGAAATTGTTAGTTGCAATGTAAATATTTTTTCTAGGAATTTAGTTTAGTACAAATGCTTTTTCTATCTGGAAATGTAAATGTCTCCACCCCTTAATTAGTCCTGGTAGGAGCCAATGCTTCAGAAGCCAGGTGATTTAGCTCAGAGGGAGACTCTCCCTCCTGTTGTTTGGATGCATGCTGTGAACTGGAATGAAATGTTGAAGAACTACATAAAGAAAAGAAAAATTCTGAGCTCTACAATTTCTGGATTCTGTCTGATTTTTCATCGCAAACCAACAGATGCATTTTTAGTTAAACTATGTTTCTATTTCATTCGTGAAGTTACTACAGGCTGGTAGTCAGAAACTGTACTCAGACAAGAGCAGCTTTACTCCAAATTAAAATGTCTGAAGTAGAAGGAAAGTATTGTAAAACTATTGAAATATCTTTTTAAGCCCTTTGTTCTAGAGAGTCTCTTGAAACCAATGCTATTGGACCCAAATTCAGGGTTCCAGGGATCAGGAGGTTTTACAGACTTTCATTTTGTCTTGTTTATTGGAGTGAATGATGGAAATATGAAGAAACATGACATATTGTCAATTTAAAGATGTACATTTAACAAACCAAAGCCTCTGCAACCAAAAACAACCTGGAACCTCATTCTGGTGACCAGCTTGGTCACACAATGCTGTCAAATGGCCTCCCATCCTTAACATGCATGTAGATCTTCCTTACAAATGTGACACCATTTCACAGGAAAAAAAGGGTTTCCAAGGGTATAATTTTTGTGATGAATACTTAATTATTACTTTTCTTATAACAGGGACTCTTAAAGTCCATTGAAAAATGTGTTCCAGTCAACAGAAGCCAATGATCCTCTACAAAGATTCTTCATTGTAACTCACAACTACATATTTGGAGTTGATTTATAGGCTTAAACAAGACCAAAACAATTTTCATTTAGGAGCAGCATTTATTGTTCTGCTTTCCTTCATACTTCTACAGTCAGTAAAAATATCCTGCTTGTTTGTAAATATGCTCAAATTTGACATATTATTCTAAAACCTTTGACTGTCAGGAGCTGAAATTACAGACAGTGATCTGTCGGCTGTTCCTTGGTCCTCATGATGCTGTTTGTTCTCCAATAAAACTCTAAGGCCTTATTGGAAAAACTGCATTTAAAGTATATAGATTGCTTTATTCAACAGACTCATGGTCCACATAGTCATAAAAAAGAACAAAGACATGACACAACACATAAAAAAGCAACCTTAACCTTCTGCATGCTTGCTCTTTAAAATGTGCACCACAAAGGGGCTGTGTACAGGGATGTACAGTAAGCTTTGAACAGACTTATTTTTACCTCATCAGTACACAAATGACATTTTCTCCCCAGAATTTGCATGGGTGTAAAATATCTAACACTGCTGATAAAAGTCATCATCATTATCATCACATAACTAATCTGTGATGTAGTGACCCAGATATTTAGTTCTTGAACATTTAACTTTTGTCCCAACAGAAAAGAAATCAGGAAAACAAAGTTATTTGTCTGCCTTAATCCTCATCATACTGCACATCAAATCTTAACCCATAATCAGAGCAGATATTCAGTAACTGCCAGAGTCAGGTCATCAGCATACATAAAGTGATTGACCAGAGTATCACCGATCATACATCCAGTTTTGCAGAGGCTCATTTCTTTTGACAGGTCATCCATGTACAAGTTAAACAGGGCAGGTGAAAGAAGCCCATCCTGACTCACACCGTTACTCCCACCAAAACAGGCAGAGATGTTATTGCCCCATTTTACATGCATTTTCTGGTTAGAAGACCAGTAAACTAAAATTGCTAGTAACCTCCAGTCTCTTGATGTTTATTGTGTTGATTCATTGTGTTTGTCTTCTTAAAAAACTTCATAGATTCATAAAATTCCGCATTGAAAATAAATTTTTCCATCCCCTTTTAAAAACTAGATAGTCTAGCCACCATTTTTGCAAATAAACGTCTAGTTTGACCTTTTCTCCATGTAATAAATCATTTTCACCATAAGCATTTGGAGTAAAAAACTCAGACCATATAAATTGACACCACTTATCAAGTAATACAAATACAATTTTAACATTTTTAAAATACTAGTTTGTTTTTTGTACTATTGGTCTTCTTTAACAGCTCTTATATTTTAAGTCTGATCAATCTTCTGGTCTCCAATATGTCTGATCTTCCTCTCTTCAACTGAACAGAAATCGACAAATAAAGTTATCAAAACTTTGTTTAATTAATCATATTTTGTAATAAGTAGATTGCATCCTTTATAAAATATATTTTTGATTAGTCTTTAAGAATAATTTGAACACAGAAACCATGTCTGAAGGCAAACTGTGGTTTACATTTGGTCTATTTCAATTAATTCTAATTTTTATATTGTGTAAATTTAATTTTGAATTATGCTGTAGAATCTGCATTACAATCTATTTTATCCACATTAAAAAAGCTCCTGAAAGTAAGAAATGTTGACTTTTCTTGATTGTAAGGTAGAACTTATGTAAAACAAAAAAGACGGCACACATATTATTAGATTTTTCTTTATTTTAAAAAAAATAAACCTGGTGAATATGTTTCATACAATGTTCTGAAATCTTCAGTTAGAAACACAAAACATTTACAAGAGGTGGCGAATCTATTTCTCATCTAAAATGAAAAATCAGCACAATATGAGTACAGACTGACACAAAAAGCTTGCACAATATTCCACCACAGTATCATATTTTTAACTGTATTTTATGCTAATTAAGGTAATTAACAGTTTTCAAAAGTTTCATGCAAGATTCATTGATTAACTATAAAAAGTCAATTTTTAACAATCTAAGTCAATGCCACTATTTTGTGATGTATCATGGTAAATAGTTAAAGTTGAGACTTTAACTATTGTTACTGAGCTGCCATAAAATAAATAATGCATGCATTCCCATTCTTGTAGCTAAAATGTTTCAAGCATTAAACTTTATACATGTTCTCCCAATGCTTTGAGGGCCTAACAGGCTCTAAAGCAGTGATAAAATCTACTAGACCAACTTCTGAGTCAACCATGAAACATGTATATCCATTAAACATCATATAAACATCATATACTGACCTATGAAACAAATTAGGTGAAGTTAAAGTCAAATTAGCTTCCAAAACATCCCTTTGATAGCTATTCTAAAGAACATACATTTTATAGACGGCAGTGAGAATAGGCAGCTTTATATAGCTTCAAAATATAACAAGATAACAAAAATATTTATGACAATTCATATAAAAGGTTGTATTAATACCTGTTGACAAAAGGAAAATAGATTAGTCAGTTTTACAAAAGGTATCAAAGTCAGTTAATATGAACTTTGAAAAATTACTTGAAACACATTAGAGGATCAGGTTAACGATGAGTAAATATTCACTAAACTGTATCACACATTTAAACATTATTTATGAATATACACATGTACCAAAGATAACACAGGTCTGTACATTTGTTTTACTGATCCAGTAGAATAGTGCTAATATCCAGAGAAAGCAACTTGTGATTCTAGTGATTAGTTCACTGATTGGTTGTCTCAGTTATGAAACCAGGCTTTAAACAAGTGCAAATTTAGGGTTAGACAGTTGGTGCTAATTGAGAATTCATGACTTATATTTGTAAAAACATCAAGGAAATAATAAAGCTTTCTTTGGAGCTAGAAGTTTTATTTTCTTTGGGTGGGTGTTTCCGAGTTGCCTTTAACTGCAGAAACTGTATGTGAAATGATGGAAGATATTTAATTAACATGCTCTTGTTGTGTGACTCACCCACTGATGAAAGCTCCAGCAAAAACACAACTTGCATTTTGTGTAGACATTTAATGTTTCTCAAGAGAAACTGTTGCCATTGATGTTGATCTTAAATTTCAGAAAATCTAAGAGTTCAGCTTAAAATATTTTTTTCTACTTTTATAAACTTTGAGTGCAACAGGTACATTTTGATCAAAATCCAAATATTCTCCTGATTATTAACTTTTACTTTGGACTTTGCTGCATGCAGGACAACATTACACTGTGCAGCGCCCCCCCCCCCCCTTCTTCTTCTTCTTCATTTGTGCCACTTTTAATTTTCTTCCTTTGTATTCTCAGTCATATCTGATTGGTCCTTCTCCACCTTTTGTATTTTCTCCACATTTTCAGTGTTATTTGACTGATCCTGCACAGGTCTTTGTATTATCTCCATAGGTGATTCATCACCTTTCCCAGGGTTAAAAAGTGGGAACAGTTCACCTGTAAATTTTGCTGCCAGAGATCCAATCAGACATTTCTCTTCCACATTATAGAAGGAGAGCTTTCTGTTATCAAAGTCCAAATACACACCGACTGTTTTTGGTTTTAACTGGACATAAATGAATGTCTCTGGTTCAGTACTAAACTGAAGAGTATCCTCCTGGTTGGGGCAAGAAGACAAGAACCAGAAACCATTTTTTGTGCTTGGAGGGAAACTTTCATCATGAGGAATTTCATGTTTATCTGTAACTCCAATCCACCAGGACTTCTTGAAGTCTACATTTGCAGCTTGTAAGCAAACCTCCCAGTAGTGTCGTCCAGAAGAGAAACCAGGTGATCCTCTGACTGAAGTGAGACAGGTGACTCTGTCTCCATCAGGAAACTCAACACTGGCATCTCTCAGGATAGAACCCTTCATTCTTACTCGCTGGTTGCCTGTGTCCACTAGTTGAACATTCTCTGTTAAATATTGAAAATTTGATTATAATCAATATAATAATGAAAAGAAATGCTAAATAAGAATCATATTAAATAAATGTAAAATTACCATAATGCTTGGATGCTTCCAATAGAGCTGCTCGCTGCCATGTTGCTGGACAGAAAAGCAAGACAAGAAAATATCTTAGAAATGTGATTTTGTATTATAAAGGTTTCATTTTGATTATATTAACATCAGCAGTTTCAAATTATATGCTCTACCTTTTGACAGAAGTGGTTCATTCTCTGAAAGAAGACACACAAATACATGATATTATAGTTGTTTTATGCAGTAAATACAACAAGGGCTTTAAAATAATTTCTATGAGACTGAGGTTCAGCAAACATACTGTTTTTTGACTGAAAATCTGAACACAACTCTGTAAAGATATGTAATAAGTTTATGTTTCTATTGCTCTCCTCTCTCATCTTCAAACATCTAGAGAAATCAAAAACAATAAGCGTCCTTACGTGCTGAATTAACAGAAACAGAAAAATAAGTAAATATGAATTATGCCTTAAGTTTTACCTTCAGGACTGCTCATTTGTTTGGCCCCTGAAAGATAAAAAATAAAACTTTAGGAAGTGATTCCGACCAGTTCCTTATTCTCATATCTGTTTTGTGTGTGATGAAGCTGCACAGTGAGGTTTAGGGAGGACATTGAGGTCCAGTTTTGACAGCTATATGGACAATTTTGATTTCATTGTTTAAATTTAAAATTTCTTATTTCTAGACATTAAAAATAATTTGATTATTGAAATAATAGTTTCAATATTATGTTATGAAAAACCTACCAATTAGATGACTTCCAAATGTATTTGTGCCATTTTTTAGGGAATAACAACGTAAACTTTACGCTATTATGTTGTAAAGGGAGCTCCATAAGTTTTACAATTTTGTCAGATATTTGAAAGCCATGTATTATTTTTCTTAATATTTCCGGTGATGTACTACACAACATTGTTTTATAATATAAAATCTTCTCCCATAACACACATTCAGTCACGCGATAAAATGTGAAAGAAGGATGCAAATAACTTTGCAAGGGACTGTATGTGACTCTATTGTCTTATATGTAGACATATTTCATGTTTGTTTAACTGTGCTAATAAACTTCACAAGGTTTTTGCTCCGTATTAAATTCACAAAACTATTAATTAAGTCTGAAAACTCCACGAAAGGTAAAACTACATGATTGTTCCTTTAATATAAGGAAGGTTACATTGAGCAGAAAGTTTGTAAAACTGTTCTAAACAAATATGTTTAAGGTGTCTGAAGTGTTTCTTACCATCAGTTGTGTCATTTCCTGGTTTGGGTTTGTTGGCTGAAATAAAAACGTATCCCAAAGTATGAAATCAGTACTCATTAAAATCTCAGCATCTTTAAATATTGTCATTGATCCATGCTCTCTGATGTACAAACATTTACCTTTCTTCCTGACGTACAGAAAGTACAAGGCTCCGAATGCCGCTAATACAGCTGCCAGAAGTATCCCAAAGGCCACCCATCCAGCTGAGGATCCTGACTCTGGATAATATATAACAAACATGTTCTAGTAGACTTCTTCCCTCATAGAAAACTACAAAAGAATACATGGTGATAGGACTGAACAATATCAGAAAGCCTTGCAGTGGCCATAATAATGGCAAATATTTTGATGACATATAAGGTGCTATATGTGCCTGTTTTTTCTTTTGACTCTTTCTTTTCTGTCCTTCTTACTCTGTGTGACCTTTAGCATTTTTGGCAAAGTCAAGTGTGTCAATATATTTGACACACATGACAATATATTTGTGATATATTGTACAGCCCTAGAAGGTGAAACCACATACCGTCTTGTAATGGTGCAGGATTTTCCAGACGCATTCTGGCCTCTTTTGGTGCCTCATTGAAGAGCCCAACAGAGCAGGAGACCTCAAAGGGGCTGGAGACCAGAACCCAACTATGGACTGAATAAAAACCAGCAGCGTTTTTGCTAAACAACACATTAGCAGGTGTGAGAGCATTTTTGCTCTCTGACCAGCTCAGCTCAGGCTTTGGATACCAGCCGTCAGATTGGCAGCTCATATTAACTTTGTTATCGTCTTTCATCACTGCTGACAGGAGAGGGGAGCGTCCAGTTTCTGGGATAAGAAGAGGATGATCATTTGATGTAGACATCATTCTGTTTGGTTTTGTGCTCATTCTGTTTCATGGTTCTCACCTGTCACTGTCAGACTAACACTTTCACTTTCATAATGCTCAAAGCTGGTAACATAGCAAGTGTAGCTTCCTGCATCTTGAATTGTGATGTTTTCCAGCTTCAGGCTGACATCACCTGCCTTTAATCCACCTGATGTTTCTTCCTTTAAGCCCAATGAGACTCGGCCAG
>CAEFZX010001742.1:0-74445 GCA_903066825.1 Alfaro cultratus | reverse complement strand
AAAATCATCTGGCCAGTCAACACTGAGCAATGACCAGATTACAACACACTGGATTTACACTGATGACACAATCTATGTGAAGCTGTAAATGCAGGTTGTTACTTTTTCTTTTTTTTTTTTACTTTTAAAACAACAAAAACTATCAACTCGTGGAGAAAATTTCTCCTAAATTAAAGCTCACACCACTCCAACATCAATTTCACACAGAATCCCGCGGTTCGTCATGCTGAAAGAGGGCATCACGCTCAACAAAAATTAGATCATCTCTGCTAATAAATGGTTTGCTCCATTCCAATGACTTCCCACAAATTTACATGCCAGATATAATATGCAGGTTACTCAAAGTGAGCAAAAAAAAAGACAGAGAGGAGGAGAGAGAGGAAGAGCAGGAGAGGTGTAAACAGATGAGCTGTGGAGTGGAAACACACTCTACACCTTTTGAGGAAGTTGTTTTTATTATTACAAATTTAATCTGAGTCTTTGTTGAAAATACTAAACAGTGTTATTTTCTTATTATAGCTTTACGGACCTAAACACTTCATAATGAGTTGGAATCAAGAGAAAAATATAAATATACTTCCTCAAGTCAATTACCAAGTAGGAAAAGGCAGATTTTTTTTCCCCAGTGTTATTTTTAGAGTGTTTCTCCACCATCAGTACAGTGGTTCCCAAAGTGTGGGGCGTGCCCCTTAGGGGCGGCGCCGAGCCATTGCACGGGAAGCGGTAAGGATGAATGGGGAAAAAAAGTTACCAAAAGTGTTTCACTGTAAAGATGGTTTGTAGGGCGTTTTGTTGCAACCTGAAGTGTAAAATAAACTTCAGTGGAGTTTGAAAACAAAATATGTCTATAGGCTTATGTCTGCTTGAACGATGTGTGTGCAGAGTTGATTTTTTTTTTCTTGGGTGGGATTTTATTGTAATCCACAGGGGAGCGCAGAAATCTTTGGGAACCACTGCATTAGTATAAGAATTGCAGCAGAAGTGAACTGTAGACGGGCTAAAACTAATGGCACCTCTGATGCATATGAATTCACTCTGTATTGCATGAACATTGTTTTGATAAATCAAACCTTTTAATTTGATATGTATTGATATAAATATGACACAAACAAATCATAAGTAAAAGAAAAAACATTGTTCCATACAACCCCCATATCATTTATGAATGAAGAGACCAAGGCTTTGACGTTAAATAAAAAAAATCAGAGGTCAGCATTCTATTTTTTCTTAATACCTTTTTTTTTTCTTTTCAAAAACATCACAATGTGGTGTAGACCTCTATGATCTGTAAAGAGCAGAGGAACAGATGACTCTTATAATGTACTGTAATGCTCTTGAGAGACATCTTGTCAGTAGAAGTCACGCTGACCTTGGTTGTGTCTGTGTGTATTCCTGCAGGTGAGATATTTTGCGTGTGCCAACGTTTGTGTACAGGTCATTGTAAGTGTTCTTCCTGAATGTCGCTGCAAACTCTTATCTCTATGTGCTCTGTGCTGTGGCGCCAATGAGATAACATCACCACACAGCTGCTTTCAGAGCTCTGCCAAACATCCCTCTTCCTCCTCTCAAAATCCCACTATCTCAGCCCTCATGCTATACACCAAACAATTGCACCTCTTTCCAGAAAAAAACAACTTTAAAATAACCGTATCTTAACTTCGGGGGAAGGAAATTACATAAATTCAAGCAGGCTCTGCAACAGAGGTTCGCTCGCATCCAAATAAATTACAAGACGCTGATGACTTCCCATTTAGAGGAGGCAAATGTTTGAGCTTGTGTTGTCTGGGCCAAATTACCTTTTGAATCCATGTACAGTTTCAGAAGGAGGGAGCCTCAGAGTTATTCAGCCTGAAAATGTAATAGCTCCCTTCTCCTTGCATTTACTGCTATCTTGAAAAAGGTGGTGCTTGTTTTAAACAACATATTTTTTTCTTTCTTACATGTCAGAACAACCGCTTCCAGGCTTGGTTCTTGTAAACAGGAAACCTTTCCATTGCATAAATGGACAGAATATTAAAGGAGAACTAACTGCAAATTCCAGTACTTAAAAATTGGACAAAAATTGATGTTCAAACAGAGACAACTAGGAGTCTGATAAGGACTCTTCTTTTGATGATCCCAAAAACACATCAAATTGGCTATAGATGAGGCATGACAGCAATAAATTGCTGGTATTCCCCAGCCTCAACCATACTGAACCATTTGAAATGAGGTATTGATAAAAATCCTGCCTGCCTGTTGATGGGAACTAAAATGTATGATTTACAAAATCCAAAGAATTTTTTATCCAAATTAGTGGAAGCGTATGTAAAACTTTGACTCTATTCTCCTAATTTTGTGCATTTGATTAAAACTGCATTAAACTCCTGTTTTTATAAATACATTTTATCAGTTCTCTTCAAAAAAACGAAAAGCTTAAAATTTATTTTGCGTCATGCTACTGATGAACACTTCTGACCTAAACCATGTTTTTACAGCTTTTTAGGAGCTGTCAAATTATGTTTTTTAACAAATGCAACACAAAGCACATTAAAGCAGAGGAAAACGAACAATAATAAAAAACAATAAAAGCCCGATATGCTGATTTATGGTTCCCATTATCCAAAAAACTCCAGATTGTCACAAAGCAACAGCTTTTCTATAACAACTCAAAGTAAAAGTTAGAAATCTGATCAAATCAAAATAGCTACAAGGGCAGAACATCACTGTACAACACTAATTTGTGTAGCTTTAATGTTGGAGTCTTTTTATGCAGCTGTTCACAAAACCACATCACGGGGAACAACATGGATGTATTGTTGTTCATGCACCCGGCAGGTTGACTGGCATATTAAGTACCATAATATTGTTGCCCTGCAGAAGTAAAACAAATTTGAAAAAATATATTAAGTGAAAACAATTAAAAGTTAACCAAAAAGAAACAACTTTGAGTCTGATAAGAACTCTTCCTTTCCAAGAGAGAATAAGGAACTCTAATCCATTTCAGGCTCATATTCAGTCGGTTAAAGTGCAAATGGTCCAATCAGTCATAGAGACACAACGATGAAGATGTCTCTGCAACTATTTCTTTTAGAACTTACTTGATTAAAGCAGGGTCTTTAAAACTACATAAGCATATACTAACGCAATTATGAGAAGATTATAAACATTAACTCGGCTCACATTTTCATTTCTTTCCTTATTTACTCAGAAATATCTGGAGTTTTTTCTCAAACAATTAGAATGTAAGATTTCTACCATCACAAATAAGCAGCCAGCTGTTGCAGACAGAGCAGTGATAAAAAAAAAAAAAGAAGTAGTTTTCAGAAATTTAAGAGGTTGGAGTGAGGAGTTTATTCAGCTGTTGGAGGTTTTTTTTTAGATAACTGAATTTGCGATATTTTAATGGGGTTTTAGCAAACAGACAATAACCCTTAGACAATTACTACAAAAGACCGCAGAAATAATTCATGTAAGACAGGAAAACAATCACTGCTCCATCCCGCTCACATATTTGAAAGATAATACACAGTAATACCAAAAACATGACAAATTTGATTATAACAGTGTTTGAGTCAGATTGGGTTGAATACAAATACAAAGGTGGAAAATGCATCTGCTCTTTACCTCAATTCCACATCATTTTCCATTTTCTTTTCATCTAACAGTGCTTCTGTCTGATGTTGCCTTTCCACTCTCGGTCTAAATCGGTGCTCCCTCAGATTTTTCCTTCCTCTGATTCCTTAATAACAGCAATATCCGTCTCTCTCTGCTGGACTAAATGGCTTAGCCCTTCTCTTTTATCTCCCCCAACCTTCCAGAATAAAAAAAAAGAAGAAAAAAAAGAGGAAATAGGTTTTTTTCCCCACTTAGCCCTTCTAAGCCGTTCTTACCTTGCTGATACTGATTTCCATACGTCAATGCAGACTAACCCGTTCATCTGACTGAGCAGTTGGAGTGAAAAACTGTGTTTGTGAGTACAGTTGCCTCTCAGTGTAGGCAAGTAATAGAGCATGACTTGCTCAAAGCCTCGGCTCTTTGTTCTACTCATCCTTCTAAGGGTCAGCGAGACCTCAGGCCAGCCTATTAGGGAAACAGAGAAGAAAGCAAGGGGGAAGTATAAACTCCAAAGTTTATACTTTCCTCAACCTCCCTCCTCAGGTTGTTCCAATTTTTGCATCCTCAAAGGTGTGGAACTGGAGAAGAACGCGTAAATAGTGGGGGATGTAACAAAAAGGAAAAGAGAAATGAGGAGGGCAAAGAAAAGGGGCAAAAAGGAAAAAGAAACTGGGGCAAAAAGGAGTGAATGAAATGAAACCCATAAAAATATGAGAAAAAAAGAGGTCCATAAATATTGGACTGTGTGGTCAGTAATTTTTAGTTTGGGTCAACTACCCTACTGAATCACTGAAAAGTATAAGATGCTCATACCCAGCTTCTGTTAGCTCATCACCAATCTATTATGCAAAAATGCATAAAAAAAACCCAGTATTTCTTCGGCCGACTGTCATACAGCTTAATCAAAAATACATCACTGAATTTAGAGACTATTTTATGAGTGGTCTGCTCTACTTGTTAATAATTCCCAATTAAATCATCAGTAGACTACACTTAGCAGGCACTAAAGCAGTCAAATAATTGATCATCTGCTGCTGCAAGAGCAAACTGTCTCTGTAGGGCGTCCTCTATCTATCTTGATAGTTTGCATTTAGAATAAGAAGGACATTAGGAAACTGATGTACTATCAATTTGGTTTTCTCTTTCATTGTTTGAAATTAGCATCAGAAATTGTAATGTTCATGAAAAGTATTCATAAGGTGGCTTTTATTTTACTTTTTTTCTACTTTTATTTGTCTACAGATTCTTAAAAACAATCTATATATTTGATGTGTGACATTTATTTGTGTTTCATAACTGGTTGGCATAATTATATTTTTATGGTGTAAAGCACTTAAACTGCCTTGGTGCTAAAATATACTAGACTAACAAACTTGGATAAACAGTAGGTGGAGGGTAAAAAATTTTGTCAAAGCAATTATTTTGCAAGAACTTTTGTAAAACTTGGTGTTTAGAATAAAAAAATTCAGTGCAGAACATCAATAGTGGGTGGAGGAGAACATAGAAGGGTCAGAAAATTACATGAGCTGACAGTTTATAAACATAAATGATTCATAATGGTGGCAACAATAATTCTAAGAATTCAAAAGGTTAAATAAGTGGGTGAACTTTAGATTTGGAATTTTTTTAGATGTAAATGTAAGATTTTCAGTGATATTACTGTGACTGTAAGTATTCCCAAAATGAGATTCTCCCCACTCACTTTTAAAGATCTTTAAAAAGCATTACATGAATTTATGCAACATAATCTCAGTGAAACATTGACTGCGGTTGTCCAGAAGTAAACTTTGGAGATTTTTTAAAGATTTTTTGGAGTCACCAATAAGAGAGATAGAAGGACAAACTTACATCTTCCTCCAACATTGTTTGTTACGTTTCAGGACGTTTAATGCGTTAAATTATTGTGGGTAACAAATAAGTGATTATTCATTGTGACATTGATAATTTCATAAAAATTATATCTTAATGTGACTTTATTCGCTACTCAATAAATATAGTCATATTTAAGACTAAATGTTATTTCTTTTTTCAGATGCTTTTACAGATATATACCAAGTGACCAAAGACTGTGTGGGGTGCTGCACACTGTAACATAGGGTAACTAATAAAATAACCTATGCAGACCAATTTAGGCAGCTATTGTCTTTATTTCCAGGCACAGAATGATCTGAGCATGTTATTGACAGCACACAAGCCCCTCTAATTTCCCCTAGACAATGGCAATGGCGAGTAATATTGCTTTTCTTTTACAGAAGCCAGTTAGGACTCACTCAATATTGAGTTTGCCCCCAGAGGACATGTGACCATTAAAAATTTAGAGCCCAATAGCTGGAAATAAGATAAAGGTTTAAACTGACAGAAATGCCCCTTCAGTGTGTAGAACATGAACTTTATATTAAGAGTCCTGTTGGATCAATTAGTGTCAAGTGAATGTTAATAGATAAATGTGTATAGAAAACAAATATACACAGATAAAGAGAGATCGTACGAAGTGCAACAGGGACATATTGAGAGTACAAACCGTGCAATGGTTCTGCTGCTGCAGCAAAGTGGGCACATCTCCTCCGACAGGCATCTGCTTCGCCAGCTCCTCGTCCTTTGTGCAGATCCACCGCCAAAGCTCCTCAAGGAGACCCAGAAGACGTGACCAGCGCTCCGCACTCGCCTCCAGGTGGGCTCTGCCATCAAACATCACATGATTTAGTTGTGATACTGTTTTCTCTTTGATACTATTCTTGGTTTCTCATCCTGTCAATTGTTCTCTGTTGTTGATCTATTTTAAAAATCATCTTTTCATATGATTCAACAGTAAAAAAATAAAAAATAAAAATGTTTTCGGACAGATTTAAATCTTAAATACAATGACTTAAAATAATTTCAATGTAATAAATAAGTAGCTAAACATTTCACTTAGTGTAAAAAATGTAAGCTTAATCTCTGAACAGATTTATAGTATACATCTGTATCTGTTTCCGTTGATGCCTGTTTAGATTTAACACCTAGATTTACATTTTGCAAACTTCCGTGGGTGACTTAAACCTGCTAATTGAATAAAAGCTGCTGGGTGTGCTGAGTAGACAGGAGCCCACTTTAGTTAGCAGCTATCTGTGTACAAAAGAGAATACATGTAATACATGCTGGGAAGCAATTCTTCTTTTTCTTCTCCCCTTTGAGCGTAATGTGTCTGAAGACTAAGCAGAGAACTCCTATTGCTACCCAACGAGCTACCTTTAATTACAAATGTACTGCAATTACACCATAATGGGCTGTATATTTTACACAAACAGGCACTGTATGCCCCCTCCTATGCATGAAGGCAAGTGACTATAGCTTTATGCAACAGGTCCAATTAGTCTCATGTTTCTGAACTAAGCCCAGTCTAAATTCAGAATCACCTCCAGCAGGTTTTATTTTTCTCTTTAGTCATCCCAACATTCCCTCCCTGCAACTGTGGCTCTGCTGTGCTGCTTCTTTCGTTTCTCACTCCTCCATTTGGACTTTGAACGTCTCCATCTGGCTCCTGTCATCTCCACTTCTCCCTCACTTTCTTCAGCATCAACACTTGTGCACATTAATGATCTGTTTTATTTATGCCAAACTTGTGGCTGGCACAGAGTTATTTGCGTTTATACAGCTTCCTAAAAGACTTTCTGGTCTTTTAGGAAGGTTTTTGCATTTTACATAGGTACATACTGCACAGCTTTGTTTAGGTTTTTTTAAAGTTAAGGTTGGCTTAACTACACCTACAAGAAGAAAGAGTGGCATATTTTATTCAGGTTTTTCCTTGGAAGGTAATAGAAGCCATACTTCTATCCATCCTTGAGCCACACTGGCGTGCGCAATCACAGCAACTCATACAAAGTGATTTATTTACACCTTGAAAAGTATTTATTCCTGCTGAAGATTTTCAAGTTCAGTCATGCTGAAAACCCCAATTACAGTGGGTTTTATTTGGATTATACGTGAAAGACCAAAACAAAGTATCACAAACAAAATTACGCAATACTTTTTTATATTTTTTAGGCTCAAGGTAACTATAAAGTAGTTACTGGTTGTATCTGTTAAAAGAACTATTATTTTGCTCAGAAATACTGACTTTGGTGGTAGAAAATTTTTTTTCTAAGAAGTCCAAAGCCTCTTTAGCTGTTTGTTATATAAAAGACGGTGCTCTGAGATTAGACCAAAGACCAACTTTTGCTGAGAGTACTGTGGAAACCCGATGTTCACAGATGCTCTCCAGCACTTTTAAAAGAAGCATGAACAAACATTCAATGGATTTGCCAGGATGGTAGAGACATACCACAACCAAATAGCAGTGGTAACTGCAGTGAAAAGCGTTCCTACAAAGTACTGATTTGAAGGACAAATGCTACTTATTTCCTGTTTTCATTTTTTAAATATTTTGAAAATCATGGAGTTTTTTCTTTCCACTTCACAATTATGTTTCTTTCAAATACACTGATAAAATGGATGTAAACGTACAGTTCAAGAAAATACTTCTGCAAGGCACTGTAGGTGAAAAATTTTTAATCAAAGCTAAGTGCTCTAAACCCTATGGATCATAAACAAGAAGCCAAACAACATGTTTACTAACTCTTTTTCCCAGTGTAGTGTTTATTTGGAGGTTGCTAGGCACAATATCATACAAGGAGTCAAAGAAAAATGAATTCTCTGAAACTATTTGGCTATCAGTACACTGCAAGTGCTTGTTGCCTTGGTATTTAATTGCAAAATTCTTATTTTAACTCATTTTGTCACTGGCATAATTTACTGGTCAGCTCTGTGATTTTGCATCTTTTGGATCTAGATATAGGATTTTGGCTGCACAGGCCTTTCTGTGTGGACATTATATTTTCTTCTACTACCTTAATGAGGGTTTGACAGTTTTCTAATTACCGGATGTTGGCTGATTTGGCCTTGAGGTCACTCCAGCGTTGGTTCATGTCATCTAGCCTATGTTGCAGGAACACTGCTTCCTCCGAGTTGCCCAGAGCTTTGACCATCTTCGATTTGTTCCCTTCCACGCTCTTGTAGATGTCATTATGGGCATCAATTTCTGCCTGGATGTCCTAAAAAACAGAAAAAAAGATTTTCTCAATTAAAAAATTTCTAATTAAGCTGAAAGGTTTCTTTGTTTTACTCCACATTGGATTTTGCAGCTACCTCTAGACTGTCAAAGCCAATAATATTGGATTTTCATGCACAGATTAGCCTCAAATGAGTTTATGGGACACTGCACACATTTTCAGAGGGAAGAAAAGTTTCACAAGGAACTCTGAGTTCAAGAAGTTGAACATTTACTCTTTTACTGCACTGGCAAGTCAACCCAGACCAGAAGCAAGTTTGTATAGAAGGTTTGGCTGCATGGTGATGTTTGATCAGGTTTTGTAACATAAAGGTAACTATTCAGGTAGTGCATCTGCAACATACAAACACAACATACTGTTGTATGTGCTAAACATAGCAGATCTGTTACACAACCAGAACTCAAAGAGCGTTTGTGTGAAAATGTTTAACCACAAGGGAGGCTGACGTAGGCAGAGGATTCTGTCAAATGTTTTATTTTTAGATGTGTAAAACTGCTCCATTTTCCTTTCTCTCTCTCAGTCCTCTCAGCTGGGACTCCCTTCAGCTCGTTCAACTCGGCTCAGTATGATGAATCTGCAAGTTTTGGTTAAAATCATACTTGTTTTTTTTGCTGTTCCTCATTGTCAAACTCACAGCTGAAGGGTTTCTGTATTTTATGTCTTCTCCTACATATTATGTTTTTAAGTTATTTAAGTGCCCAAAGGTCTGTATTATTATCATCATTATTATTATTATTGTTTTCATTTCTTTTGTTTTTGTTTTCAACCCAACTGAAGATAAAGACTCCAAAAACAGTGTGGATGACAGTAAAACTGCCTGGAGCACTGAAGCAGATTTGCATTTGGGACAAAATTAGTGTAGATAGAGGGAGTAGCAATGAGACATATGGTCTCATTACATTGGAGAACTATAATACTAATAATGGACAATAAGTGGGAAATTACCAATCATTAGTTGATACTTGTATGTCATTTGCACTGAGCCATTATTTGTGGAAGTATTTAAAAAGTACCATTTCTCAGGTTTGCAACAAGTAAACTACAATTTCCCAAATGCTAATATACTCACCAAACAGTTTTAATTTTAAATGAATAAAATACCATTTTAGATGAACAGATTTCTTCTTATATTAATAATTAATCTCCTCTCACAGGACAAAAGCTATTAACTATTTTAAATGTAGTTATTTACTGTTCTTAAAGAGAAATCAGAAACAGTTGGTATCAGAAGTTAAAGCTTTTTTAATAAAAAAAAAAAAAACAGTGGAAATCGGCAACAGATTTTTGATAATCTCATCATTCATCCCACAATTTCGGATTTTTTAAACCTTTACTCCATTTGTGAAAAACAACAAAATGGGGGCTTTTAATTTCTCAAACAACTACTAAAGCTTAACTTTACTTCATTCTTGTTAACACAAACTATCATGATACTCCTGGTGAGAACCCCAATTCAATTCAAGTCAATATGAATGCCCAGATAAGGACAAACAACTGGTAAAAGCATCTGAGGCGTTGACATGGCAACGATTCACTGCAGAACCTGATCCAAACAGACATCTGAGAGACTAGAACACCTGATCCTTGAGTCTCAATCACAGCACCAAAGAGATGTGCTGTGAAATATGAAGGACCCAACATAAGTATGGGGTTTATAAAGCTGTGATTACCTGGGCTGCACTGTCACATATCACAGGTATGCTATTCTACAATAAGAACAAAATCATGGAAAAAGAACTTCAAAAAGCTTAAATTGTTTTTGTGAGTAAACAAAAAGTCCAGAAACACCTCCCACAAAACTAACAAAATGATGTTGAATCAAACATGCTGTAATTTACTGATTATCAATAGACATTTAACCAAGGCTGAGCAAATCCTACTGCTGTGATCTACAGAGGTAATAACCTAGAAAAGGCACTGCTCTAAAAGGTCAAGGAAAGAGCAATGAGACACCAGGGTGAAGATCCGTAGATAAAGACCTTAAGAATGAGTGATGGAAAGCTAGATGGACACAGTTAAAGTAAAAGACAAAAAAAACACCCTCCAACTGACCCAGCTGGCTACGTTTCAAGTCATTACCCAAGTGCTTCCCTTTCCTTTTGCACTTCAGTTTCCACATAAAAATAAAAAAATAAATAAAAAGACGACTATACACACACAACCACACAAATGAATTCAAGACTCAAGACAGAACGCAGACTGTGAGGGCATACAGAGGCAGACATATTAATTTACAAAGCAGCCTTTAAATTTCTTTTCTCCCAGTGAATGTCTACTTGGAGGCAGCAGTTTATGTATGTCAATGTGCTTCCTGAGGGGCTCACAATGTAGTGACAGATCATTTTCTCTCCACATGCAGACGCAAAAAAAAAACATTTATGCGCCACGGGTCATCAAGTCAGCAACAACTGGCCTCTGTTTACTACTATATGAATGTAATCAGTGAGTTACTCACTAGCATAGAGAGTTTTAAGTCCCCACAAATGGTCTCAGATCAGTACAAAGAAAGTATTTTACTTGCATGTGAAAGTGTTACAGGCAAAAAATGTAGTGGTAGCAATCTGGCAAGATATTAGTGCTTTTTGTAAAAAAAAAAAAAAAATAATAATAATAATAATCTTGATTTTAAAAAAGTTCCACGTGCAAAAACATATACTTAGAAGAAAAACATAAAGCATGGAAACCAAAGCTATAAAACTAGATTTTAACCCTTTATAAAATATAAAAGTGACACTCTAGAAACTAAACACTAAATGACATCAAAAGTAGGAAATGGAAATATTGAGCATACCCCACCATAACATTGGCACTAAATAAGTGAATAAATTACAGATATAATTTTGATTAAAATTGGCAAATTTGTACTTAAGAAGTCCAATAAAGACAGCTAGAGCATCATAACAATAACAATGCAGTAAATATACAGAAGAAATATTTATTTTGGTAATTCACGTGAATGCTACTTAAATACAAAACTCAAGGGAAATAAAAGAATAGTTATTTATTGATGTGTACCTGTTCAAACTTTCCAAGCAGCTCATGCAAACTGAAGTTCAAGCCAATCATTCTTGAGCGTGTGCTGTGGCTCCTCCCACTCACTGCAGTCTCTACATCTTCTCAGTCAAAGTGGCCGCAGAATATTAAAGACCAAGAACAATCTGGCAAGTTCTCCAGTGGTTATTACCAAAGTACAATCCTCCAAGGTCAGGAATAAGATCATTAGTAGTTCCAAGAGCTGAACAAACTTGGATCGCGCGAGAAATAAAGTTTGTGTTTATAAAAAGCTTCAGCTTAAGAGGGTCTAACCCAGGTCGCAGTCCAGAATCAGATGACTTACACACTTGGCAGCACTCGTGTACGTGTGCTCGCCCAATCCCAGCCCATGGCAGTAGTAGCATCCTCCTCTGGCGGGCATACAGCTGAGTGGAGAGGGTTAGAGTTGCCCTGCAGTCATGCTGGGATTTGGACGTCAAGACGACTGGTGCCACTGGAGGTTTAATAAAGTCACAGCTGGGGGCTGACACTTGACTTCCTGTGGCCACGAATGAGGCGCTGAAACTGAAGGGGGAAATCCAAGAAATCTTTGGTGGAGGTCCGCAAGGAGGAGATAACAACTCGTCTCTTGAGGAACAAGTCGGCTTCTGTGAACCTGTGCAGTTTTTGGGACTGCCGTTTCTCCTTCCACCCTGTTATGCTTCCCTGCCTCCACTTCCCTTCTGGGCATGAAGGGAGCTGTTTACACCATGTCCAGCAGTCCAATCCAGGGCAGGGCCGGGGTGGTTGTCCTCAATTACCGAGATAAAAAGCACTTCATTCCTGCCAGCTACGCAACCGCAAGCACTTCAAGAAGAGAGTCATAGGTACAAAAAGCACATGGTCTGCTTTTTTCCTTCCCCTCAGTGAAGGTAGTGAAGTCTCAAGCAGCTACCTCAGCGTCTCTCTCACTAGCTGCCCGTCAGGTCTCAAACTCCACTCTGGTCTCGCTCCATCACACCCTCCTAATCACTACCATGGCTGGGCCACTTAGTCAAAGAATGCCTTCTTTTTGTTGGAGACACATGTTCACAGCGAGCCGCCTCAAGGCTCTCCGTCACAATCCGGTACAAGAACTCCAACTTTCTGGCTTCTGGAGGCTGAGATCTGCTGATTATCTCGATGACTGTAGAAAAAAAAAGTTAAACTACAAGTAGCTGAGCTGTTCTTTCATTCCCCTTAGATGAAGAAACTTCCTTAGAATCAACCTAATTCAGGGTCAAGCAAACTTCCAAGTTGGCATCCTGAATCCTCTCCCCTTCTCTGCTGCTCTTGATCTCACTGGTCACTAGCCCTAGTCTATCACACAGCTGTTTATTATTTTAATCAGTATCCTCCCTTCCCCCTCCTCTCTCTACCTCTCTCTCCTCTAAACCAATTCAACTCACGGCGCACACCCACTTCCTGAGGCCTATACAGGCAGAGAGCATGGCAAAAGAGGGAGAATTACAGAAAAAAAAACTAAGTCAAGGTACAATAAGTAGAATTCATTCAGTGTGAGAAAAAGGTAGAAATGGCCAAAGAGTGAAGCAGAAGACTGCACGGATAGAAAACCTGAAAGCGAAAGGTAAAGGACATTAAAGAAACATGAGGGAATTTGACATCAGAAATAGAGGCAACATGTAAGGGAGAAAAGGGAATAATGAAAATAAGGTATTCGCAGTTAGTTAGTTAGCATGGGGCTGCTTCAAAAAAAAAAAAAAAGGTAGTCCTGCATGAAACAGAAAAACTTTATGGCAAATTTGAAAGCTGTGACGTTCCTACACCAATGAACTCCAAGAAGGCAATTCAAGCTATTTTTTCTGACCCATTTGTCATTTCAATAATGTTTTGGGAGCAGAGGTGACATTACCACAACTCTGTAAAAAGGCAGTGGATATAAACCGGTTCTTATGTTTAAAATACTTAAAGGATTACCAAGTTAATATTTAAAATTGTGATCCCAATCTCATATTCCAAGAAAGAAAAAGGTAAAAAAAAAAAAAAAAAAAAAAACTACTTCAGGTCGAGATACATGTCTGTCACTTACACTTCAATTTCAAAACCTTCTCACTGATCCTGAAACAATCTAACTTTAATTATCCAATAAAGAGTGTTCTCAGCATAAAGTGTTATCTTTTTCTAAACTGGCAGCTTAATTTCTTGACTGATTCGTCACAAGTCAGGGTGAATGAAGCTGAAAATTGTCTAGTCAAAAGCTAAAATCTTAGGGCCTCTCCCAAATTATCCTAAAATCATCTGTGTGTTTTTATAAATTACCAATATCTTCCATTAGCAGCTATTTCAATCTTAACACCTAAAACTTAAATAAAAGATTTCTGAACAGTGCTTTCAAAACCAAAAGTCATACCTTCAACAGGATGAAAATTAAAATATCTAAAAATTTAGAAATCATGTGTGCCCTAAATGGCGCTGCTAGAATGCATCATGTATTAAAACTGATTGAACACAATAGACCTGTATGCAGACGTGAACTTGAGTGTGAGCCTGTGCTGGCATTTTGAACAGCAGGAAACATGTGGTGTGCATCAAAGACATCCGACAGATGGCTGTCAACGGATGGAACAAAAACACCACAATATAACCTTGCATATTCATAAGATGAACACTTTGAAGTGTGCTTAGCTAATTAAAAATATTTACACACTTGAGGCTCTTTAATAGCATTTTTTGATGAATAGCGACAAATTGGGTTTGAAATATGTCTTTTTTTTCTGCAGGACATATAGTCAAGCTGTTCTGAATTGACACATTTTACAAGTATAACATTCAACAAGCGGAAGAAGTTGGAATTAAAAGAGAAAAAAAACTGATGAGAATGCTTGACAATTTTGTATCAAAAGATTTAAAAAAAAAAAAAAAAAAAGCAGAGAAAGTATGCAAACCAGTTAATGTATGCAGCCTAGGGCAAGGTATTTGAGGGTTAATGTTGAGCAGTTTCACTGAGCTAAGAGGATTAGACCATTATAAGGGTACTGCTTCCAAATCCCAAAGCAAAAGAAGCAAGAGGTGAAGTAAAACTGACTTAATGACCGGTGGGAGAGAAAGTGAGAAGTGACATCCTACAAAGAGATTTTTAAAAAGTGGGAACATAAAAAGAAAAAAAATAGAAGAAATGTAATAAACTAAATTGAAAGAGAAAGAAACAACCTTAAAAAAAGGGTGGAAGTAAAAAAACAGCTACTTTCTAATTTTTGTCTTTGCTTTATAACGTACAAGATAAGGTGGGGTTTTAGCAAAAATGCTCTCCGTAAGGAAAATAAGATTATGTAAATGGCACAAGAATCAAAGACTGCCCCATGCATTTATTGCTGCAATATCTACATTAATCATAGAGAGCTAAAATTTAAAGCCTGGTTAAGTCACATGCCAAACAAGATTAACATTTATTCATAAAAGTAAAATAAAACTAGTAATTGAAGAATTTAACAGCTTGTGAAAACATAAAAAAACATGCAAAAAAACCAAACAAAGAGTAATTACTGTTCAGCACTGAGAACAGTTGAGTCCACATGTATGTGCTTTCAAACATGCAGAACATTTGAGCAATTTGGCAAATGGACCTTAAAGCAGCTCCAAATTATCTTTTTTTTTTTTTTTTACTTAAACAGCAGCATCAAAGAGACTTTTCTTCTTTTTTTTTGCTATGTGCATCTAAGCAATTTTTATAATTAGAACTTTAATAACATAATAATTTACAAAACTATGGCATAAACTGTTCCTGGAACATGATGTTGCAGGAACAGTGTGTTGAAAGGATCTGGCTGTGTGCATTAAAACATAAACAATTCAAACCACATAAAGTGTTCCAGTAGTGGCTTTTCATACAGAAAGGTCAACGCCTTTAAAACAGTCTTTTTAGTCCCTTATGCACAAGAATCCAGAAAGAACTTCACAACAATTCAATCTTGTCAACAAAGTATTAGTTACCCGGAAGAATGACAAATACACAAAAGGAGGAAGATACTGTATATTCAGCAAATATAACAGATTTGCTAAAATGGTGCAGCTCTCATTCTCTCTATTTTCTAAGAAATGGCTCATAAGTCATTTAGTAAAAAGGGATGGAAATTGTTCCTGGTCTTCACGATGCCGAGCTGACATAACGAACAAAGTATGTCCACATGACGTTGATGAAAGTCTCCGTTTTTGAGCATGTGACTAAATGTGGAGGTTAGATTTACCTAAAAGATAAGGTCACGTAATTAAAGAAAGCGATGTGAAGCATACTGATGTCAGGAAAAAAATTTAAGCACATCACAAAAGGTTAACCTACATTCAATTTACAGCTGATCTCCACTGATATGACAGAGCTGCTGTTACAAAAAACAGGAATTAAATGTCAAACAGACCCTTGATAATTTATTCAACAGATTCCATAAAAAAAGACAATCCATGCATTTTAAAATCAAAAGAAAGGAATACCAGGATTCATTTGCAAACTTCTAAAGAGGAAAGTGGAAATTGATTACAAGCCTTTGTGTGTGGTTGTTCCGTGAACAACTATTGATTTGGGGGAAGCTTTTTAGTGTCTGTACAAAGCTGCAGGAAGATGACCTTAAGATGGAGGCAGAGCGTACAAGATAAACAAAATGGCTTAAAGGTGGCGTCAGCTTGTAGTTCAGGTCAGGAATTGCAACATATCTATGTAACCTTACCAATGAGCACTTCTTATCTGGTTAGAACTGAACAACAAAAGTCCTACTATGTTTAAGCAGCAGAAATTCCACATTTTGCATAGCCATTAATATATGATGCAGCCCTATGAATAAATAATCCCTTCATTTACACTAATATTAGACAAACAAACCAACAGGAGAAAAAACACAATTCAGCCACTAGAGAGGGACAATATGTTGTCTTTGCAATATCAAAGTGTGCAGCAACTATAACAATCCTATCTACTGTAAGCGACATTCATTTACACTCTCATAGGTTTGGCCAGGACTTTTACTGCCTTGAATAGCAATGCCAAGTAAAATCGTTGATATTAGCTAATTTAACACTTAATCAGATAACAAACCTTCACATGGTGTCCATTGTGGATATAATTCCTCCAACTCCACATCATATTTGAAGTAGCACTAATTTAAAATGGGCACAATAAAAATTACATCATAAGCTAACTTACTACACTGTAGCAAGTTAGAACTGTTTTTTTGATAAACAATTGTACCCAATACCAAAATAATATTTCAGAATTGTGCTGCTTAAGATTATTTTTAATTATGGATAAAAATAGCTGGTTATGTAAGAATAAAAAAAGATTTTTAAAAAAGCATGTACTTCCTAAAAGTTCATATTTTTAATATTTATAGAATAAGAAAATGATTTAAACATTTGGTAGCACAGCTTTTGAAGCAAAAAAATAAATAAATAAATGCTGTCATTGAATTTTAAAGGCTATCAACTTGCTGAACTGCCTGAATTGTAAAGCAAGGCCCTGCTGAGCCATCTCATCACTGTGCTCATCACTAATGCTCAAAGGCTCTTGCGCCTTTAGTTTTTCATTTTATTAATTTTTTCCTCCCAACTGGACATTTTTACCAATTCTTCTGAAATTTGCTCAGTGTCTTAAGGCCCTTTGTCATTCAGCAGATAGCTGTGGTGGTGGTCTGTACTTACTTGTAGTTGATCTCATTAAATCTAATGTGATTGTTAATAAAGCTGTTGTCAAGGTAACTAATTTAAAAGAGACGGTAGACACCTGCTGAGTTCGGGAACAAGCTCTTTAAAGGTTAGGTGACTAAACCAATTACATTAATGTAATAACTTCTAATTAAATACAAGTCCACTGTATTAAAAAAGGAAGAATAGAATTGTTCTGCAGACTTATGACATGTAGACAATTATTGTAATTTAAAGCTAATGAAAGGGGGTATTTGAACATAATAATTCACAAATAAGTAACAATGAGCTAAATATAATGACTGTTAAACCATATTTATAAAACAAAATTTAAAAAGCCATGATACACAAAATGCATATGGCCCAGAAGGAAAAAATACAGAAGACACAACATGTATCAAGGGGAAAGGATGTAAATCCTCACCAAACCAGAAAAAAACATTTTCAAGTTTTTGATAACAGCCCTAAGGGTCATACAGTGTTGCTCGTGTATCTTTACATAATCTACAAACATCATAAAAAACTATTTAAAGCATAACCCCTAAAACAATTTAGAAAAGTTTATGTACAAAAGATGTAAAGTTGGGTTTTTGTGCTTTATATCAAGTTAGAATGTTATTTCCTCATCAAAAACATACCTCAAATGTTGGTTCGATTCTTTCACGCATGTTTGAGGAATCCTTGAATCCTTTCATAACTGAAGGTAACAATTACATGATTGTGCTATAAAATGGCCCAATGTGTCAAAAAATACATAATCCCACCCTTTATATCCACCATCACTTCCACATCTAACTTAAACATTATTGTTTTCCTCAAAGAGTGAGCTACTGGAAACCAAGAGTAGCACTTAAGAGGAACAAAAGGTTGACCTTCAAATCCTCTGACACCATGGACTCCTATAAACTGGCTGTCTCGTCACATTTTGTTTACAGTTAGCTTTTACAGAAGTGTGAGACATGCTGTTAAGCTCTGCTGTGACATTTACTTCAGCTCTCTGACTGAAACAATTTATTCAGGGTTCACATCGTTCAGTGGAGGGAAAGACTTTCTGAACTGAGTGGCCCCGCTGCTAGCAGTCCGTTCTGAGAGCGCTCAGACGAAATAATCTTGACAGTTTCTGTGCGCCCCTAAATAACTTTTCTATTGATCTAACAGAGGCTCCAACTGAGACCTCAAGATGATGCCTGGGAATTAGAGCTTCATTACAGTTACAAATCTATACATAATAGGCTTCTTGTTGATTGAATACCATTTGAATCGATAACTGCATCCCTTATTCTGCTCCTCCCTGTGTCAGATTTCATCTTATGAGAATATGCTTCAAACTGCCAGTAAAACTAAATACGAGGAAAAAGGAACGCAGATGTCCTAATAGGTGACACACATTTCCATTTATCAAGAATTAAAGCCTACAGGGCTGCACACCACAGCCAGTTCCTTTCCAGGTCCCTGTGGACCGGCCACTGGGTGGGACAACAGCGCTTCAGTTCAGAGGAAAGATAAGACCCAACACACACAAAGCTGCCCATGTTTTCCCACAAAACAACTCTGATTTTCCAAGAGAACAAAACATGTTCCAGATACTCTAATTTAATACTGGAAAAAGAAGAAAAATCACACTTTAGCTTATATTAGTGAAAGGAAATCCTACAGGACAGTTCATCTAAAAGCCGTACCATGGGAGTTCCTCGTCAATGAGATTTTAAAGTGTGAACTCTTTACTGAAATAACATAAATTCAATCTTTAGTTCAATCTGGAGGACACCAAGGCATTCCCTAGTCAGAAGGGATAAAACATCCCTGCCACAGGTTTTAGATTTCAACCTTGTTGGTGGTATCCTGGTGAGACGCTCCTTTCAATGAGAGGAAGCAGCATCTCAACTAAAACCTCTCCCTTCCCTGCCTAAGCCTGAAGCCATTCACTCCACACAGAAAGCTCATTCCAGTCACATGTAAACAGAATTTCTTTTTCAGTCGTGATCCATATTTCATGAACACGGGCAAGGATTGCAGCATATACAGACCAGTAAACTCAGAGCTTTGCCTGTTGGCTGAGCTGTGTTTGCCACAATAGACTGGAGCAGCACCCACATACCTGCAGTCAGGATCCCAATCTGTCAATCCACCAAGACATCTGAACCCCTCTGCTTTAGTCAGACACTGATCCAGGAGGAACAGGAGAATCATTGCCTCAGACTTGTAAGAGACAGTTCTCCTCCTCCTCACACAATCATGAGTTTTTCAACAAACCAACTACAAGTTGGGGATTCAAAGAGATAGTGGCTGGTGACTGGAATTATTGCTTTTCCTGTTTGCCCATTCCTACTTAGGGTTTCCAGGTTGTTGGAAACTCTAAAATCTTTTCTGACCTTTATCCAAGTGCTACCAAGTTGTGCTAGCACTCTTCGAAATGAAAGCTGTAACAAAGGAAGGACAAAAAGGTTTTTATCACTTTGAGGTGTTAGAACTACTTAATGCAGCAATTATAGTAATTAAGTGCTAGATTAGGAAAGTAAAAATAATGCTATTTGGGGAATGTATCCACAAACTTCAAGATACCAGGGTTTTTCCAAAGCAATGGACATATAAAAGGTTCACTAAATAAGAAACAGCCTTTTTAATGGAGTTCTTAAGTTTTGTGGCTTAGCATTAAACAGACCATTCACTTCCAATTCTTTGCTCTGATAACTTTACTCTAGATTTGTATAACATATTTAGCTCCAAAGAACCATGAATTATTCTTTGTAAAGCACTTCAACACCAGTGAAGGTACAAGGAGAAAATAAGCTCAGTGTACATGTTGCACACAGCTGGAACAGCAGTAATAATGGCAGGAGGCGCCAAAGAGGAAGCAATGACACTGACAAAGTGGGCAACTAAGTGTTTGATGGGTTCCTTTTATTACAATGCAGCTTTCTACTTATGTGCTTCTGTGTTTCTTCAACACCTCAGATTCTCCGAGCTTAGAAATCATAAAAACCATTCATCCATTTTCTTACTCATATTCATCTTCCGCCTCTGCTCCTGTTGGTAATATATTATTCTATTGCTTGGTTTTCTTTTTTTATGTTGCCTCCTCCACCTCCCAGTTGGTTTATAGCCCGTTGAAACTGAGTGAGATATCCAACCACCACAAGTCGTCCTTTCCCCTCAGCTCCTATTACCACAGCAATTGCCTGATGGTTGGCTTATTACTTCCTTTAATGTCTACTGTAGGCAAGCCTTTCTATTCCCTTCTTGTTTTTTCTGTCTTGCTTTGCTCAATTACTTTAGCCATCAATCAAACATGACATTGACTGACTTCTCTGTCTTAATTTGTTTGTCTCCTTTACTTTAGTTGTCCTCCCCCTTATATATGCTCACTCTCTCTTTCTCTCTGAGTTTATGCAACATTCTTGACTTTTAAGCACATATAGCAATTTTATACCATAAGTTAGAAATCACTTGCTGCTTCTGCTCACCTCACCCTGCTCATTTAATGGTGTGTAATCTCCAGCGCCCAGACTTAGATTAGATTTGACTCAGTGTCATCACAGCAGGAGGATAAATTTCAGTGCATGTCTGGAGTTTATATTTTCTCCCCCGCTGAGGTTCCATAACACGTTTTCGTGAAAGTCATCAGTGTGAGGTACTTCTCACACTTGCCTACATTGATGGTTGATCAGAGAACATATAAATATCCAACTCATTTTAGTTTCTTTTAAAATAGGGAAACACAGAGTAGCTATTTTATGCTAAAATGAAAATAAAAGAATCAAAATGTCCTGTGGTTTGATTCCTCTCTTCTTAAATCGAAACAGTAATATTCTGAAATCATCATCATAAAAATGCTACAGTGAACCGAAAGACCTTTTGCCAATGCCTTTTTCCGTAGCTCCAATCTTCATTATTCCCTGCTGACTTCCACACAGGCAGAAAATTGTCAGGTTTCTCCCCAGGGAATAACATCCAACTCAGGAAAAATACACCTAAAGTTATTGTGGTACAATCTCCAAACTTGCCTGAAATGCTCCCCTCCACAGGAAGCATTATTTTTCTGTCTTTTTTTAGCATGTACACCTCTGCTGGAGTCTTGGAGATGTAAACCAACTAACATTGACTGCCTCGGGGGTTTGCCGTCATTGCAGGTATTCAGGAGTTTGGTTTTTTTTCTGTCAAAAAGCCTTTTTTCCACACGACCCATTCAAAATAGAAGTAGGAGCAAGAACTCCCAAAGTTTTTTTACAAGCAGCCCAATTACTGAGATAAGTTCTGGTTAGTTGACAAAATAATAGTTTCCCGTTCCTGCTGACATGGAGGACAATCATCATAAATTTTAAGCAGACAGTTCTACAGAGCTGGGGCAAAGTATTTTTCATTAATATTTTTTTTCTTTTTTTTTGCTACGTTGTCACATTTAAATAATTCAAAACAAGTTTTATCAGTTTTGGAGCATGAATAGCATCTCAATTCAATTTAAGGCCAGATTTTTACCAAGAAAATTTGAAAGTCTTTTTTAAGCCCCTTAGAAAAAGTTTGGACCTTTATTTAACTGTGTAACCAAATAAGCAGGAGCTCAGTGTCACAAACTAATGCCCAGTTTTTGTCCTGCAAAATTTACAGCTCAATTAATTACAATAAGTTATTCAGGTACTGAAGCAGCAAAGCAGATTGTAAATTCTCTCATGGATGGCATTTTTGGTCCATTACTTTTGAATCATCAACACTGACCTTTAGTGAGGCTAGAGGGGCCTGCAGCACCTCTTAGTTTCTTTTTGACCTCCTGAATGAGTTGTTGATGCACTATTCTAGTGGTTTTGGTAGACCAGGTACTACGTTTTCTCCATTTATAGAAAATAGTTCTCACTTTGGTTCGCTGGAGTTTCAAACACTTAGAAATGTCTTTCACCTTTTCCAGATAAACAGATGTCTGCTCTTTAAGTTCTATAGACAGGAGTGTGATAATATCTTGCTTTTGAAATCTTTTTTTCCCAGCTTTTATCTTATATGCTTTATGTATTTACTCTGGCTATGATTAAAATTATTTGCTAGATGATGTAATATGTTAAAAAACAAACAAACATGGAAGCAAACATTGTATTTACATTAGATAATCAACAATGTCAATGTCAAATTTATTTATATAGCACTTTAAAAAAACAGGTGTAAAACTGCAAAGTGCCGCACAAGAACAACAATTACAACAAATTGATAAAGACAGACTATCAAAACACTACTTCAATGGGCGTGCCGTGGTGGCGTAGCGGTTGGCGCAACCCACATTTGGAGGCCTTGAGTCCTCGACGCGGCCATCGCGGGTTCGACTCCCGGACCCGACGACATTTGCCGCATGTCTTCCCCCCTCTCCTTCCCCCTTCCTGTCAGCCTGCTGTTGTGGAAAATGCGAGCCACTAGCGCCGCAAAAAAAACTCTTCGGAGGGAGGAAAAAAAAAACACTACTTCAAATAAAAGCCAAAGAATAAAAATTAGTTTTGAGAAGCGATTTAAAATGATCCAGGCTGTGGGCAGATCTAATCTGGAAAGGTAGCTTGTTCCATAGATTAGGAGCAACAACAGAAAAAGCCCGATCTCTGGTCAAATGAGAAGAATCTTGACCAACGAAGGTAGTTATACTCATCTCCTGCAAGCTGGTTTTTAAAAAAAATATATCTCAAAGCCATTCTTTTATTGTTAATTTTGGGTGGAATCAGCTTCAAGGATTATGAACTCATGATGTTAAAATAAAATTACTTACGAGATCCTTGCTGCTCCTCAGGTTTTTATTAAGGCAGTTACTTGGATCAAATGGTTTCCCTCTTGAGGTGGAATTTTATGTGACACTGTTTCAGAGGACCACAAGTAAATTGAAAGTCATTTATCACTGCTACTCTTTGATCTCGCCTTATCAACTATTCCATCATTCTTTTCAACGACATTCCACACAGACACGCAGTCAGCACACAGTTTATCATTTAGCGATGGGACAGGAGACAATACAATAAAATTTGATGCCCCTTGTTACTGCTGGGTCAGACTAGGACAAACCGTGGTGCATGAATGCATGACACAGGATGGGTCAGTATGCAGGTGAAAATCACTTTCAGACTATATTCATTTAAATAATTCACCAGTAATGATATAAATGCATCTCTTATGCAATAATTCCTGTAGTGTGTTGTAAATGTTAGTGATTTACAGCAATTTAAGACATAAAACTGATTTTAATAAGCTAATATTTTTACATTTTTAGCCCTACTTCTCTAAGAAAGCCTTTCTGTTGGGCCTGTTTTCTATGCAGCTGATGTCAGAGAGCGTAGTGAGATCACAGACTCCATTCTTCATCTCTTTTTCATTACAGAAGGTCTTTTAGGAAATTGTTATTTACATGCAAATTACCCTCACCTATGAAGAGAGCCTTTAGCTTTCACCCTGACAGCTAACAATACCACACACAGCAAACTGATTATATGAGATACATTATATATACCCAATCAATTTATAATGTGTGATGGGTTATGGTGATGGTTATAGTACTTTGTTTCAAATATTTAAGATATGACCTATGGAAAAACTTAAAGAAAAAAAAACAGTGAATGGGCAAATTATCTGTAAATAATTTGGAGTTAAATTCCACAGAGAAATTTCTTAAGATATTAATCTAAAAATACTGAACTACAAATAGGTGGGGCTCAATGGTACTGACTTGGAAAAGAATATATTATATTGTGATATAAAATTTTGGAAAGGGTAGCATAAAAACATGGCATGACTGTGATAGATTAATATTTTGACTGTATGTAAAATAGCACAGAAAATTCACAACAAAACTTGCACTGTCAGCAGACACCATATTTGTTCAAGAGCAGAGTACAAAATTGGTCTTTAAATCTTGTTCAAGTACATATTATAACTCTGGGGATTACATAATGTTTGACAGGACCAATTATAGAGAAATTGCTTCCTCTGTCTTTAGTTCAAAAAACTCAACTGATGTTACATGAACCATATCCCCAAATTATAAAGTTGCCCCAAGAACTCACTAGAGCATTTTCATCAGTCAACAGAAAAAAAGTTGGTGCAGATCCACTTCTAAAATGATTAGAAACAACAAATAAACAGCCTGGAATAGAAAAAGGAAAATCAATTTGTCGTATCTGCTGGCAAGAGACGAAGACAACCTCACTGAGGAAACTAGGGCAACATGCAGTCTGCTTTCAGTCACATGTATGGCATGCAAAGGCAGAGGGGCCAGAGGTTGGTGGGGAGGGAGATCTAAAGATCAGAAAGACTGTGTGTGGCCTAAAAAGTCTGACATCCTTTTTTTGGTTTGATTCTCTCAGAGGGAAATCAGTTTGAGAATGTGCCAAGATACACACATCCTCCAGTGTGATCTGCTGGCTCATTTTCTCTAACCCCAGACTTTTTGACTGATAAAACAGAGGCATGCTCTCAAAACAAGCGTTATGCAACATATCAAGACTCTTTAGCGCTCAGAAAAGTCAATTACTATAATTAGATGAGGAGACAAACAAAAAGCATGATGATGAAACGTGTGTTCACAGGGGAATAGTTGTGAATACATAAGAGTATGTGTGAATAAATGTGTGAGATCTGGAATGATTGGCACAAGCGCTCCACTTTAGGGCTGTGGGATGTGTGTGTGCCTTCTTGAAATAGTTAATGAACAAACAACAGCTGCTTCCACTGCTGTGGATCAGAGACAGGAGTAGTGGGAGGAAAATGAAAAGATAAAGAGGGGAAAAGGAACACAGCTCATGTTGGTCTGGGCCACTGTACGACAGCAGTGGTTAAAGAACAGAGACTGAGACAGGCCAGCAGAGGCTACAACAGCACAGAAGGAGGCATACATGTTATGTAAGTATGTGCCTTTGAAGCCTGAGAGCAAGGCAAATAAACATGTTAATCAACTTCCCGTTCCACATAGAGATGTGCGACAATCTTTTACTTTGGGAATGTCTCAGAATTGCTGAATGCCAGATGGTCTAATTCAGAGTTTAGACCCAAGGAACATTTTCACCTAAAATACAACTGTTCTCAGAAACTCCTATTGCTCCAAAGCAATAAGGAAGAAAAGGAAATGTCAAATATAAAATTTCTTTGCCTCTGCAACTAAAATGCTACAGATCATTTCAAAAAGAAAGATCTGTAACCTAAAACTCAGCTTAGTTAAACACCTTACATGTATATGACCTCTCATGTAACACAATGTCCAATCATTATACAAAGTCACACTCTAATCATTAGTTAAATCAAGATAAATATCTCTCCAATAAACAGAACAAGGTGGATGGGAAGTCCTAGGTTTCCCTGCAGAACATTGTCCAAACCATCAAACCGTCTTTCCTGCTACTCTTACCAACAACTTCATCTAAGAGATCTTGACGCCATCTTCCACCCCTTTTAGGTCCAGTTCAGATGTCAATGTGCCCTTACAGGTGTTATCATCAAGGTCTTGATTGATCTGCAGTTACACAGGAATGTATGCAATAAATGCAATGCATTTATACTAATGTATTTACATGTCCCAGCCTTTAATTTTCCCCTCTTGCAATTCGACCATTGTCTGTCGCTTAGGCCTCTTAATATGTGACCACAGCAGGCTGGGAACACCTTGACAATGAGCAGTTTTGGAGATGATGTGATCTAATTCTGTGCACATCATACTTAAACCCTCATCTTACTCAACAAAATACTTGTTGCTTGCCTATTTTTTTTATAATTTTTAAAAAACAAAACCTTCACTTGCTTCTCAATATATCCAACCAAAGTCATGAAGAAATAATCTGTGCTATTCACATCGTCTGTGAGGTCATGTTGTAGTGCCTAATCAGTGTACACCCACACTTGTTACTATTAGTCATTACTTTCGTCAGTAGCCTTGGTCAGTCGCCTAAAGGAAGGGAACAAACCTCTTATCGACACACAAACTCAGAGTTGTGCAGATTATCCACATTTCCAAGCCAAAGTCTGTTCACTTAGCACAGTTAGTGTGTCGGCTAGCAAAACATGACTCCTCTTTGTAAAGCCTGATTAATGAGGTGCCCTTTATTAATAACTACAATCAGTGTAAAATTGTTGAAACATGAAATGTCAGCAACTCTTTCAAGTGATTTTATGCTCTCCAGTCTATTTTAATCAAACATTTTCTGCACATTCAATGCAATAGAGCAAGCATGCCTTGACATTATCAAACTGGGAGCCATATTAACACTCTATCAACACAATAACATAAGTTTCTGCTCACTTTCTCTCAGTAGAATGCTCATATGTATTTATTGTCTCAGAAGACAAAAAGGCACAGAAGACAGTATAGAAGAAATCATTTAAGCTTCTGAATGAAACAGGCAATTGATGGGATTGAAAGAACTTCAAGGTGATGAAATGAAAACACTTTGGCACAATTTTGTTTTGAATAAAAATGACTCAATGTGACAGTTGCTCATGGCAAAGATGCAACTGTGACTAAGCTTCAGCTTCCGACTGTAACGTCATACTAAGGTGTATTTTTGTCTCCTGAAGGGAAGGCAATAACAAATCCTCAGAAATATTTATTGTCATAGAAACACAAGGGGCAGCAACTAAACTGCCGGTTTCTGAATTTATCAGGCCTGTATAAGTTTCAAGAATAGTTTATGCTACAACAAATAATCCTACAAGACGAATAAAGCCAAAGCAGCCCTTTTTTATTTCTTCCATTTTTTTCTCCAAAAAGTTTTTGCGGCACTAGTAGCTCGTATTTTTTGCGACAGTAGACAGACAGGAAAGATGGAGAGGAGAGGGGGGAAGACATGCGGCAAAGGTCGCTGGGACTGGGAGTTGAACCCGCAACGTCCGCGTCGAGGACGAAGGCCTCCAAACGTGGGGCGTGGTAAACCCCTGCCAAAGCAGCCTTTATATGAACCATTTCTGTTAGTGGACAAGTGGTTCATGGTATCCCCTTTGAGCTTTGACTAACCTTTTTTTAAAGAGTTAATGAGAAAGCTTCTTGAGATAAGTGGAGAAAAGGTACTTTTTACCACTTTACAAGCATACATAGATGCTAGTTTTAAGACCTTCCTACTCTTAAACAGAACTAGTAAAGCAACTAGTGCAGGGGTCCCCAAAGTCGGTCCTCGAGGGCCGGCATCCTGCATGTTTTAGTTCTCTCCTCGGTTTAACGCTCCTGGATCAAATGATGGCTCATTAGAAGGCCTGAGAAGAACACTGGCATGCTGAAAAGGTTGTTGGTACTACCAAGGGGAGAACTAAAATGTGCAGGATGCCGGCCCTCGAAGACCGACTTTGTGGACCCCTGAACTAGTGGGATGTTTAGCTTCTCTTCAAGAGGATGGTTTTTATTTTAAAAAGATGCAGATGAAGTGAGGAAGAAGTGAAGAAACAATAAATCTGCAGAAACAATAAGTAAAACTATGTTTGTTTTTTCTCTTTCTGGTAGCTCTTATGCTAAGCTAAGTACAGCTTCACTAAACTGTACCTGGGCTGGTAGAAAACTACTTGGTGAAATTCTGCCACCTTCTGGCAGTGTTGTTAGAAGCACCAGGAGTCCATGAAAAAAAGATAGCTATTTATCAAATCAATAGCTGCATATAGTACTTAAATCTGCACACAAGGTATGTGTAATAAACAGCAAAGATCACAATGTGATAAAAAGCATTATAATGATGTAATGTGATATCAGAAAGCAAATATAATTCCTGTTCAAATTAATGCATCTTTAAGCACAATTCAAATTCATTATAAACAACAGCAGCTTCTCCTAGTTACATGTTAACCTCAAGCGGCTCATAAGATGGAATACATATTAACGACTCTCTGCTTTAATCCAGTGGTGTGTCTAGATCTAGGCTGGCTCACAAAGTGGACCCGATGAGGGTTAGAGAAGAAAGTTAGCCTTCAGACTTCAGTAAAGGAAAAGTGTTTTTAATTCAGGAGGACAGAGCATCAAAGCCCAGTAGCCTTCACAATACGCTTCAATAGGAGAAAAGAATAAAGAAGCTGAGGAGAGCATGGCAATGAGGAAACAAGGAAGAGACAGAAGCAGCTGTAATTGTGTTGTAAAGACTAAAATTAGGACACCGTGCACAAGGAGCATTATCAATGAGAGAAAAGTGTTGATGGAAAAGTTTTCAAAAACTTCTATTCAAATGCCCTAGATAAATTTGAATTAAGAACTATAGAACATACAGTACAATTTTACTATATTTTTACCATCAGTTGTTTTGTAAAAAATATTAAGAAACCATTTTTCCATTGTTCTAAATACTGTTGTCAGTTTTTCTCTTAACTTATTAGTCTATTTTGTGGCTTCATCATCCACACAATCTTTAGTACATTGTTAAATATTGAAAAATGAAAGCCTATTCCTAATTACAAACCAAAATTTTTTGAATCCAGAAGGTGTAAGAAAACAATCTGACAAGATTAGGAAAACATAGACTCACTTTAAAATGAGAAATGTTATCCAATAGTCTAATTTAAAGTATATGTTTTCACAATCTGTATAAAAAAGGGGGAGGGGGTAAAATTAGATTTTCTTATATCTAGTGATTGCAAGTTTCAGATTTGTCATAGCTTCAGCTGCTTTCTGAGATGAGGATTCAGACGATCAGATAAAACATGATAAACGTAGAAAAGAAAGAGCTGATATCAGCCAAGGCACAGTTTTAGTGATGACATGCATGAATGTAGCCACACATACACACATTTATAAATTTTTCTTCTTTTTAATCTGTAAAGTGGTGCCTTTGATCTGCTTGGATGAGAAAACATTGAAAAGCAGCAGGAGTGGGAGATGAAAGGCCTGTCCAATTATGGGGAACTAAAGCGATTCCTAAAGTTAGCATTCGTTCATAAACACTTGTACACATTAGTTTGAATTATGGAAAAAGTTCATACACTCACAGTTCTCTGGACTTAAAAAAAAAATAGAAATCTGCCTGAACACAAAATCTATTAATCATTCAAACAGAGAAAAAGTTTGACATCATTACAGCAAAGAGTTTAGGCATTAATAGGCATATCTGCTAAGCCATGAGGCAAGATTTCTACTTTGACTTAAGGATCCAGAAAAATTTACACTTTAGTTGTTAAATTTCTAATAATTTAACACCAATTTAAACTGATCGGTGCACCAAAAAATAAAACTACCTTCAAGTACATCTGACCCCTTCATCGTTTATAAGTTATAACCCTCAAACTACAATATTCTAATTACAATCAAATCTTCTGGGTTAGGCTTCATTCTAACAAGCAATCAATTACAAGAAGCTCTGACGAGTTAAACGCAAAGCTAAAGGGCCGCAGTAATTTCTACAAGAAGACAACATCATCCATTTGTTCTGAATGACATTTCACAGCATTGTATGTGCTCAACTTCCGGTTGTTGGCATGGAATAATTTTCATGCCCAATTTAAACAGATTGTTCTTTGTTTGAATGGCAATGGATTACTCGTTAGCTTGTCATCAATTTCACGCTTTCTGCTAAGAGCTTGTCTAATCAAGAGGCTTTTCCTATTATTATACTGTGCTGATGATGCTTTATATATAGCCTAAAGCTGACTCTTAAATGGCGACACAGTCACCACTGTCTTTGATCAACATGCTGTTATTAACATCAGTCCTGAGGTGAGCTTATAAATAACCAAACCAGCCTGTTGGGTATGACCAATCATTGTAATAAAACATGCAACAAGACTTTATAGTGGAGTTTGCCTGTCTATGTGGCTCATTAATGATATCAGTTATTTGAACTTGTAAAGCTGTTGGTAATTAGCCATGCAAATATAGTGATGAACCATGATCATCGTATTAGACTGGGGCAAATACTTATTTTCTCTTCACCACTGACAGCTACACAGATGACGGTCAGTTTAGATTTCCCTGCAGATTTTTTATGTAGGATCTACTTAAAAATAAATGTAAATCAACCTATTTAATTATTTATGCTTAATAAAAAAGGTAAAATTGACTTTTTCTGCTAATGGTAATGTTTTCAGACATAAAAATCTATTGCTTTTACATCTAAAGAAATCATAACTGCAATACTATAAAACACCACAAATAATAACCTTTATAAAAACTATTTTAGCAAAATATTAAATAAACATTACCATGATGATAAAGCTGCTATAAGTTGCTGTAATTTGATACTTTTGAATTTAATGTAACAATAAACATGGTAGAAAACTGAAAGCAGTAAAATGTGGCGGTATCTTTGTTTGGGGATGTGGGGGTTTTTTTGTTGTTTTTTTTTTTGCAAGAATGGAGCAGCTGGTTGGAGTTGATGGACTGATGAATGGAGCTAAACGGAGGGAAATCCTGGAAGAAAATCTGCTAAAGGCTGCAAAAGATTAGAGATTGAAGTTAGAAGTTCACCTTCCTGCAAAACAGCAACCCCAAGAATTAAGCCAGAGCTACAATACAATGTTTATCCATGTGTTAGAATGGCCAACATTACAGTCTAAACCCATATCCATTTGACATTCTGTGGCCCGATTTAAAGTTGAATCCTCAGAGGAATCTCCCAACCCTTCTGACAGACTTTGAGCTAATTTGCAAAGGCTAATGAGCAAAAAATCCCCTCTCTAGATCGTGGCTCTACAATAAATAGAAGTGCTGAATACAAATGCATGCTGCATTTAGAAGGTAATTTGTAAAGTATTACAACTATAAATCCTTTTCCTTCAATTTCACAAATATGTGCTACCTTGCATTGGTCTATCACACAAAATCCCCCAGAATCCGTAGCAGTTGTTGGTCGCAAGTATGCAATGTTATGCAAGTACATAACATTTGCATTTTATGTACTTACTGAATACAGTTTAGTATTAAATAAAAATAGCCTGCCTGACTTCTGCGTAAATGTCAAACTCAGGGCCTAAGAACAACTTCAGACCTCAAATTAATGCAGAAAAAGAAATCCATGAATTAAATAACCTTCCAGGTCAAAAATTCTTTGTATCACTGATGAGATGTTTAATGGAGAACATAGTAAGAGAAAAAAAAAAAACATATGCATTTTCAAGATACATCAGCTGTAAGTGGCAGTAATAGCCATGAGGGTCATGTAAAAGACAGAAAGCATTTTTTAATTCAAGAACAATTTACATCTGGTTGGAGCTTGTGACCATGAGTGGCGTCAGCAGCTGCTCACCTTCTGATACTCAATTAAACCCTTCTCTAACCCCAAGTACTTTAGCAAATGCATTAGGCAAAAAAACGAAGGACATGCTGAGCCAGCCTCACAATTCTTATAAAATGTGTTTGATGTCTTCAGATTTTAAGTAAAAACTGTGAGATAACCTGTTAATGAAGCAGTAATAGTTTGAACAAAGCTTCAAAAGTTATTTTATATAACATATAAGCTGAAAGGTAAAGAGGAAGGCATAAAGTGGAGGAGAACTGAGTCATGTGAAGTGATTACTCATCTGTGGGAGGTTACCACAATCTGCAACTGTTGAGCAAATACAAGTGTTAATCCACTTCACAGTGGAGAGATTTTACGGCATAAATGCTACATGAATGTTTAGCATTTGAACAGGATTTTAATCCAGTTTACTCTTTCTGCATGTGTTTCTCTCCACACATCTGATTCTGACAGACTAGATTCAAAAAGAAATATAAAGCATTTCCCGTTTTAATTAAGCCTGAACTGCTGACTTGTCCTTGCTGATGAAAGCAGACTCAGTAATTGAACCCAGTATGAGGCTCAAAATAATGAAATAATAACCTGCTTTGAAGAATCCAGGACATCCTGGTGATAGTTGCTTACCATCACAAATCTTTCCAAACGCTCACGCTGGAAATCTGCCGTGGCCTTGGCAAAGCCCGACTCAGCTGAAAGCAGACAGGGCAAGGCGAGGCGGAGCGTGGGCGAAAATTAAAAACTAACAACTGAGTTACTATCGATGTCACGGCCATCTTTGCTTTACAGCTGATCAAGAGGAAGGGGATTATGCCTGTGTAACTACATTTGAGAAGCAACTCTCTGCACTTATTTTTTCCATTATTCTCAACCAAACACCATGACTGTCATCAACACCACTTTGCGTCTAGCGGCAGGACGTGATTTATGCCCTGCGTTTTTCTCCAATAGTCCACTTAACCCTGACTGGGAGAGCTGTGACGAAGTAATTGGCTTGACTTAAAGCTCAATCTCTAAATCACGTTCTGAGTAAACTTTAGAGCCGCATTTCTAACTCGCTGGACATTCATTTTCTCCACTCGGCTTCTTTTCCCTGACTGAGCACTCTTTAGACACATTAAGATGCTCCGAGGCTTTAAAATTGACGCAAACACCAACAGGAGCTCCTCGCAGAGAGCTCCTGATCTTTCACTTACACAAAACAAACAGCAAACTGTGTCTCGTGATGAGCAAATATACTAAACGCAATGGCCCAGAGTAATAGTCAGTGCTACAGACCGTCTGAGCTGGAGAAAACTGTATTGATTTGGAATCAAAATAGGACGCACTAAAAGCTTCAGGACAGCTACATAGATGCTCCTCGTTCTTCGCTTGTATTCCGTTCTTTATAAACTGCTTCCCTTAAAGAGCAAAGGTAGGTCAGATTAGAAAGATGCCTTTCATCCTGCAGATAAGCTTTGGACCAGTTCTTTTTTATCACAGACTGAAGGGAGAAAAATGAAGTGTAAACAACAAATGGGTATCTCTCTAACAGACTGTATTCTCATTAAACTCAGGTGTGAAATAATTCATGTACGTAAATAACTCTTTTTTTAAATGTGTGATAAACTTTTAAAAAAAGAGATTTACCCAAAACAAACTAAAGCAATAGCTTTTGGACAAGTTGACTGTTATAAAATATTTTTTTCTTTAATAGAAATTATGGTAAATTAAGTGTAAAATTGCTAGAAATTTTCCAATTTCATGGCTAATTATTAAAGAAATGTGCCTGAATCAGAGAGCAGACATTTTGCAAGAGTTTATGGAAGACCCATTGAATCTAAACATTTTTTTTATTAATGCTAAGAGCCCTAATTGGACAAACACATTTTAAACTTTGTGAAACACAAATCTCAACTCTTGTGAATCTCCACTCGACATGGAAAAAACTATTATTCAAATTAATTTATGAACATATTTTTAAAGGTTGTGTGATCATTAATTTAATAATTTTTAACCAAATCAAGGAGGAAATTTAGCAAAGTTCATAAATTAGAGGGAAACCGTTCATTTAATCCAAGTTTAAATGATTAAACCCACCAGATTTTATAATCACAGAGTAAACTATTGATAAAAGCAAACACGTAGGATATAAAAACTGAGAAAGCAACATGACGGTCATTTGACTTTTCCTCCAGCATTAATGAATATGTTCGATACTCAAGGCAAAACGAAAACAAAAATGTTGCACAACAACTACAAAGATGCTCCTGAAGGTAAAGGCCAGTCAGACTTCAATGAAACAAATCCTTGTTCAACTGTAATGAAGCAGCAAAGTTAGAAAAAAAAAATGAGTGTGAAGCTTGTTGTTTGTAATGTTTTCCAGGTTGGTGTATTGAGGGGAGATATATTCTCACTTTATTAGTTTTTATAGGAACAACAAGTGAGTTTGCTGTTGGTAAAATGCAAAAGTGATACAAGCAAAGTGATTCATCAGCACCATGAGTAAAAACGAAAGTTTCTCAAGGCAAACTTTCTTGCACAAACATATTGTCACCATTACAAATCAGTGTTTCTTAGAGATTAAAACAGCTTTCCTTAGGCTATGTTTTTTTGTTTGTGCCGGCTGTGTTGTGGAGGGTTTTTCACTCTTTCCAAACTAACATCCATGAAATATAAAGCAAATGTGCAATTTCTGCCTGAATAAATTTAATTTTACCACAACAGTCCAAAGAATATTCTTCATCTGAGAGACAGCATCATGAATATGGCATTTCCTTTAAAAAGCAGTGAATTTAATGTAACATGAGCTGCTAAAAGCAAATCTCTAAATACCACCGTAATGGAAAGCCATTAAGCAGAGTGAAGTAACGAATATTTCTAATTTTTAAAAAGAAAACTGCTATTTTTGTCACTCAAGCACTAACAAGAAACTCAGTACAAACAGGTTTCAAGTAGAGATGGAGATAACATAACATCAAGGCCATGTCTTAACTGTCCAACAAGCATCCGATTAGATCAGCACCTCAACACTTCAATACATTTATCCAGGGCTCCTGCACATCTTTCATTTAAGAATTAAAAACTTAAAAATGCAATAGTCTGGAGATCTTATGTCTTTAAGTCAGTTTTGACCAATCCCTTTATCACAAAATTAGAAACTAACAACTGAGTTACTATTGATGTCACAGACGTCTTTGCTAATAATATAAAACTAAGAACAAGGAAGAACAGAAAGAAGGAACACAAAGAAAGGCATAAGTGTAACAAGGAGGGAAGCAAAAACAAATAAGAAAAGAAGTAAAAGCACAAAAAGAAGGAGAGAAAGAGGGATATGTTAAAGTAGACTTTAGGGAATGAAGGCAGGTAAGGAAGAAAATAATGGGGAAGAAAACAAAATGAGAAGGGTGGAAGAAAAGAAATCATTTCTGTTCAATCATTTTCCTAATTTTCAATCTAATCCGTCTTGTCACAAAGCAGCAATAAAAGCACAACTGTAGTGTGTGCATACATAAACACCCTGCATGTGGTTTGTTTTCTTTAATTGAGGTGAGCTGAGCAATTAGGTGATGAGCGGCACATCTACGGAACGGTTAGAGCCTTAAATTGATTTTCTATCAGCTGTAGGCTCAGCCCTGTCAGTACAGATGTAAAAGAGAAGCAGAAAATAACCAAGTCTTACAACACCAATAGTCATCCCACCAAAGTAAATCACAGCATTCAAAAGAAAGATTTAGAGAAAAATGAAGAAACAGTTTGACAGAGATAAAGTGGGCACCATCTTTTCTGATTGCTATGTATGGCGATTGGAGAAAAGCAGTAAGTGAAACTCGCATAAAAACAGAGGCAAACTGATTTATACCACAGACGCAGCCTGAAGCCATCTTCCATTACCCCGACTATTTGTCCCTTCGATTCTGTCCCTCTATACATGTGGCTTCCAGAAGCAATTTAGCCACACAGCACATAATTCCAATCTTTTATACTACTGGGAAAAACACGATTCTCGTGGCTGGAAGACATCCAATCAAACTTACAGCTATTTCGTATGATAAAAATGTAACTGAGGCAGCAATAAAGCCCAGGAGAGCTTTGGCTGGACTTTACTACTCAGAAAGAAATTATATCTTAATACCAAGCACATTACAACTACTTACAATTACTGCTGAGAACAGTGTGCTCAATCATCTAAGGAGATAAGCAAAAAAACAATTCATCCTAATTTCAAATGGCTGCACGCTGTTTGGGCTCTAAAATTAAGATAATAAAACACTTGAGTTAAAAAGAAGATTGTTTTATTAAAGTGAAGCCATTACAGTGCTCCTTGCTGAGGCCTGGAAGAATAAAGTCAAGGCAGACCATTAATTTTTGTATAGTCTTACATATATTTCTTTAGTATAATGCATTTACAGAAAGAAGAAAGTATCCATAAAATGTTTATGTTTTGCTACATTAAAACCACAATCTTTTATTGGTATTTTATGTGATAAGATTGTGGCAAAGTAGCATATAATAGTGAAGTATAAGATAAGTCATATTTCTCAAACTTTTTACAAATAAACATTTAAAAGAATTGCATTTTGGTTTAATTATTCTGAATCCTTACTTTCTACAACAGCCTCTTATTGAAGTGACAGCTACAGGTGTGTTGGTGCATGCATGTTTCTGAAAGGTCAAAGTTCTTCTGCAAAGATAAAACTTCATCTCAGCTTCGTTTGAAGCCACATGAATCCTCTTATTTCAATGAGAACAAAGATCGTAAAAGTTCAATGATGCATCCAAATGACAACTATTATGCCTTTGTGTCAAAAAGATTCAGCTGAGGGGAGATTGGACTCTGCAGACAGACATATGTATTTTATAAATCATCTTATAATTGGCAGAAGATATGAGGCAGACAGAATGTTAAAGTTTTCCATTGTTTAAGAGCCATCTTACCAACACATGCTGAAAATGACTTTGGAGAAAAATTGCTGAGCTAAAAAGTAATGTACTTGAGAATGAGGGAGAAGAACACACTATAAAAGAACAAATACGGAACAAGTGCCAATGAATGCAAGGCTCAAAATGGAACAAGAAAAAAAACAAACACATTTTAGCGAAGCGAACAGCCACTGAGACCAGCAGATATGACAAAATATATAGTAGAGATATTCCCAAGGCATGTACATTCACATAGTTGACAAGCTAAAAATTGTCACCCTGTCAGAACGATGTTTATCCTCATCTTCAGACAGTAAGCTCTCCATGCTGTCAAGACAGATTAAAAAAAGCCAAAACCAGTATTTTCACAGTAAATACAACACTGTGCAGTACCAAAGCCAAAGGGTTTGTGGTGAGTGCAACAAGTTTCACTTTTTGCTGAATAGAATATAAACAGAAACAGAAATATCACTTTAATATAACATCCAGAAGTAAATACTAAAAATACATGTAAGTTGATTTTTTTAATGTTTCTGCTGCTTGCATTAAACTGTCTGCAATTATGCTTAATCGTGTGGAATCTATCAGTATTTGTAGTCAGGTACTGTGCTCTCCACAATTACAGGGACCATTGGCAAAGATGTGAAAAAAAGCCAGAAAATAAATTGTCCTAATGGAGACTTGGACCAAAGACATTCCTCCTGCACAAGTAAGCTCCTATAATCATCCTGCTCACTGTGTGTGGCAGCAAAAAATACAGACCAAGAACTGCAAAATATATGGCCAATACTGTATAGTCATTGTAATGTCAATGTGCACAACATTCATAGTTTAAGTATTGGGATTGCAATATTTTTGTTGGCCAATACATTCTAAGAGTCACAAATTCACACTTTGCATGTCACAAAATATTTTTTTATCCAGTTGAGATAAAACAGGTTTATCACAATTGATATTTATTTGCTAAACTTAAAAAAGATCATAATAATGTCATATTCTGAAATCCTGACATTTCACTTGGGTAACCTTGTCATAGTTAAGTGGTTGTAATTTTTTAAAAATATTGTTCTGACTCCAGATATCAGTAACTTTAAGTGCCAACATAGGGTTAATTTATTTTATGATGTAAACATCTTTACCAAAGCTTCCAATATTGTTGTCAATTATAGAAGATGATAAACATTGTACATAAAGGTCATATCACCTTCTTCACATCTCCTTGCAGTGTAGTGATTTTGTGCTGGTATTGAGAGAAAGTTTGTTCATCAGAAACTAACCCTGTATCTGCAGTAGCAAGTTTCCCCTAGTTTTACATTTCAGCAAATATCTGCAACATTTTTAATGGCAACTAAAAAAGTAACAGGAATATTGATTCATCAACACAAGACATGGCATCTACAAAACATTGAGCAACATGTTTAATTTGTGTATTCAGGACCAATTTAAGAAGCATGTGCAAGCATGTGTGTGTTTCCTCAGTGAGCTGATTATTCATCTTTACCAGATGTCCAACCTTTAGCATTGGAGGGCAAGGCCAGGCACAGGGTTGGCGTCATGCAAACAGGTAATTCAACGAGAGGAGCGGCACCGACGGTAGTTATGTCAAAGGGAAGGTCAGACGGAGGAAGGGGAGAGAGAAAGAGGATCCAGCACCCTCATCGATTGTCCTGTCAATCATTCAGTTGCCATAGCGCCGAGTGGGGAGGCAAGGCCTAAAATGAGCTACAAATAGATAAAATGATGCAGAATGGGAGAAGGACAGAGGGGAATTACAGTAATAATTCTCAGCTGGAGGGGAGAAGATGTTTGTGTGCGTTTTTCAAAGCATGTATACAGGTAATTAATAGTCAACGTTTCAAAATGTATTTCTAATCAGATATGAAAAAAATCTTTAAACATGAGGGCAAACAGATTGCACGAACATAACCTGAAGAAAATGTTGCCACAAACGAATGATTAACCTTAATCTAATTTTCTGTTCTAAAAGCTTCAACAGCTGAATCGTTAGCATATTGACCACCTGCAGCTAAAGCCAATTTCTCAAAACAATGAATGAAAGACCTTCAGCTCAAAGTGAATGACTGCAATACTTTGGACACATATTGCTCTCACTTCAACAGAACAAGTTTATTTAGAGTGACAAGGAGGTACAAAGTGCTTTACATCATAAAACCACCGTACAGCCATCAGCTTTGAAAAATGTAACAAATGTCACACTCTGTCAAATATCATCAAAATTCCCAAGCAAATACAAATCAAATATGTTGATCAATGTTCCACTTACTACTAATCAAAGGCAACTCTAAACAGGTATGTCTCTAGTTTTGATTTAAAGGGACTCAGTGTTTCAGCTGTTTTGCAGTTTTTTTGAAAGTTTGTTCCAGGTCTGTGGTGAATAAAAGCTTAATGCTGCTTCTCCATGATCTGATTCTGGGGATGTAAAGTATGCCAGAACCACAAAACCTGAGAGGTCTGGAAGGTTGATACAAAAACAGATCTTGTATTTCAGTGATTTATAAACTAGCAAAAGTATTTAAATTCTGCTCTCTGGGCTACAGGGAGTCAGTTTAAGGGCTTTAGTACAGGGGATGACATGCTCTATCTTCCAGATTTTAGTGAGAACATGAGCAGCAGCGTTCTGGAGCAGCTGCAGCTGTTTGAAGCAGACCTGTTGCGATAATCAATGTAACTAAAGATAACCATATGGATGAGTTTCTCTAGATATGGCTGTGATATTAATCCTCTAAGTCTGGAAAAGTATTCGCTGAGTGGCACCAATATGCCTGGAACATCATGAAAACTTGATTGGATCACCAATGTGTTTACAACGAAGCCCAGACCAGCAGCATGGACTCCACTGAAACCCTGAAGGTGGTCTGCGGTATCTGGTAGCAAGATGTTAGCAACAAATCACTCAAGACCTTTAAGGGAGCTTTCACACCTGATGATGTAGACTCAGTTCAACTGGGGACCAAAATAGAAACATTTGCTATTTTTCAGTGGATGTGGTTTGCTTTCACACTGCATGAATTAACACTGTTACAGGTGCAATGGTATTTTATAAATTTGAGAAGCATTTTATAAATCCTGACCGCTGCAGACCACAGGAGCTTCTGTTTTAAAAATGCCCTTAGACAAACTCACTAAAAACATCACCAAATGTCCATGTGCTTAATATGTCAAACCGTTTAGCAGCTGCCATGATAAAGAGATAAATCTGTTATTCACTTCCCCTGTATGGAGTCACACTGTCATGCCTGATCGGTGTACTTCTCTACCGTCTCACGCGTGCAGGGTTCTTTAAGGGCAGTCTCATAGTGATTATCTAATTACCATGATTAGAGACGTCTAATTGGAACTTTAAAATTAAAAAATTAGCTCTGGCACTAACTGTCCTAACCTACTTTGTTGTCTCAGGGAAGAGGAAATGAGGAGAGGGACTGAAGAGAAAAAAAAAAAAAGAAAACGTGCTTGCAAGTTTCGCAAAGGAAATTAACTTGGTTTGGGGGTATATCATTTGGCCACTTAGCTTCATAAACAAACACACACAGAGCATGAGTCTGAGGGATAGCAGTAAGTCTGACCCTAATGCCCCTCTTCTACCCTTTCAGTATGCACCCACTTCACTAATTAACAATTGCTTTAATCCCTCTGTAACTCTGCAGACAATTGCGCAATTTACGTACGGGGTTTGACTGCGAATGTGTGTCGCATCCTGAGGAATTCAACACCGTTTCTCCAGATTAGAAGAGTTACCCTCCGCCAAGCGTCGCCCACAGCGACCAAAGGTAATTGCTTTTTAATTAAGCCTCCGGCACTAATCCCGACGATATTTAGCAGGCACGAACTGGCACGCACACCCATACATTCACACACAAACACAGAGGAAGGAGACGGAGACAAAAGGGGAAGTCGTTCATCAAGGGTGGTTGTTTGTGGGTTTTGTTGATTTTGCTCTTCTGTTCTCAATGGGAGGTCAGGAAGAAGGCAGGGAAAATGAAGCTACACATGTGCTGAAGCATTAAATGAATTTTTTACCCCATAGCCTACCTGAAAAAAAATCCTTGGATGGAAAATTAATATAAGGCAGAAGTGTGAGTGCATATATGTCTCCATGGAGGAAAATGGAAAAAAGCAGTCATCCGTCTTTCTTCCCATCTTCCCAGTGCCCAATCCCTGCTCCCTCTCATCATTTTCAACCCATTCGTTTTTCATATGATGTTTACATCTGTCAGTCATCACTTCAACTTTCCCCTAAAAAACATATGCACTCAGGAGCTGCTTCCTGAACTGTTATAAATTATTTTTCGGTATATTTTTTTTCTTCTCCGTGAAACTTAAACCATTTCCAGTGGGATGAGGAGTTGAGAAGCCTCTTTTCTCAAAGACACTTGCATGATAACTATGAAACACACTAAACCAATAAACACCCACATGTGAGAACTGTTGGAAATCTAATTCGATTCTGTGTCGCCTCTTCTAACTGCGAGCTTGCTTTGAAGTTTGTGGTCCAATGTGCGACGGTGCAACCGAGGAGAAGTCGAGGCTTACATTGAACTGTCATTCACAGCTCACACGGAAACCTTCCTGTCATTCCTGATCCTTCTCTAAACTTTCTCGAACGTCTTATGGAGCTGATGACAGATCTTTAAACCATGTTACGTAAAAAGAAAATTTTTAATTTAATGCTTGCTTTTAGATCCACCGAGAAGGTTGCACGGGGACAAACTAAGACGATTTTAGTCTGAACTTTGTACTTCTGTGACATAATCTCAGCCTGCAAGATGAAAAAAAAATGAAACAGAAGACGTTTGCATTACAGTAAATTGCTAAATGTCTTGAAAATCTGCTGAAATGAATTAAGTCTTTGGATCAATAGTGATTTCACATGAAAGTATTGAGAAACAACATAATGACTTACAGTAAACACTGCAATCTGTGTGTATAATATCAATCGTTAATGACTGCTTGATTGCAAAATTTGGTTCATCATATACATATTTAGGTAGTTGGATGGACTCTCGCTGACCTCAACATCTACGCCTGAGCTAGATATTCAAAGTGTGGTGGAGACACTGCAAATGATGGAAAAGAAAAGAGCAAACTGAGGAAAAACCAGGATCTCATTACTGCAACATTCAACAATAAGATCAAAATCAAATGCTATCCTGATATTGTCCCAGCTCTATTTTCACATTAGGTTGTGCAGAGCTTTGTGGTCTCAAATTAGTCATCGTTCCTTGTGTTGGAGGTACAGTAGAGAAAGGACTTGTTTTTAAACCATCTGATTACTTGTCATAATATTGAGACACTAATTGTTTTTGCCGACAAATCCTTTTTCACTGCTCTTTGTTCAAGTCGCCCAGAGGATGAAAGTTATGAATATTCATCGGTTTTGTTGAGAAATTTTGTCAAATTCAAGTATCAAAATACAGGTAGGAGTTAATTATGTTGTGATTATCAGACCTCAAAGAGAAAAATTAAAATAATTTTTTTTTGCAGCAAAAAATATCTGAAAAACTAGGACAACATGTATTAGCCTATAGTCGGATTTACTAAATACCCCATACCTACTATCCTAATTGTAGTTTTGACTTAAGATACTTTGCCTTTCTGAACTATAACCTACATGTACATCTTCACAAACAAACAAACAAAAAAAAACATGTTGCAAAGTAGTTCTGCTGACAACCTTTCATGTTCTTTCGTTTTTCCTCAGTTGTATTTCTACATCAGCATTTGACTCTGACATGTTTTTCCTCCCGTGGAGATTACAGTCTATATATAGCACGATTTATGTTTAATCTCCCTGTGATATAACAGCAAAAGCCATTTCCAGTTGCTTTGTTTTTGTCATACCAAAGGATTTACCTCTGAGGAGCATACCAGGCTGTGTTGCTGTTGATGCCATTCCTCCTGTGTACCTTCTCAAGCTCTTGTTTTTCCAGACCTCTCATCATTTTATCAGTCCTTTTCTCTGTTTGTTGTGTACACAGAGGGGTCCTGCTATCTCAGACCTCCTGTTGTCTCAACTTAGTCCAATGTTGGACAAGAGAGAGATCTGTTCTTTGCAGAAAAATCTGGAAGTCAATGGAATTTAGTTCAGAAATTCCTTCCCCTGAGCATATTGGTAAATGCAACAGCATATCAGGAAGTGTAGAAGATGCACACACACTCAGATCTGCACAAAGACAAATTATATATGTACGGGGTTTAGTAGATCTTAATGTTATTCAATAAAATCATCTTTCCGAGGTTTAAGACAAGATGTTGTATGTGATAAATAATGCAACAGTGCAGATTGACTTGTTTCTTTGGAGTGGCATCAAGGCTAAATGACTAAACAGCAGAATATGTTATCATCCAGGGAATAAAGACAAAAGTGGGTAGAAGATTTTGTTAGAGGGAAGAACAAAGAGCAGAGCATTAACAATTAAAGAGATGATGACAGCAGCATAAACAGAAAGAAGATCATGGGAGAGTAAGAAGGTGCTATAAAAGGAGGTGTGGAAATTGATAGTGCTGAGAGGAAAGATGACAGGGGAGTAAGAAAGGATAAAAAGGAAAGTTTCCATCAACCTTATCAACTGAAAAAGGTTTGCCGAGGCAATCAATGTTTCAAAAAGACTGAAATGGGAAAACATTCATAAAGAGAACCTACAATGAAACAGACATTTGCTCATTTGCAGAGAAGAGATTTTGAGGAATAATAAATAATTAAAAATGTGCCCCTGTTCCTTCCACAAAAACAGATGAAGAACAAAATTATTTGGGTTGGGTTTACCACAGAAATAAGACACCAAATTTGCTGGGATGCAGCAAGAACAGCAATTATCTTCCAGCAAATGTTCCACTTCTACTCAAAGAATTAATTATCCTTGACAGGACTAGGGAAAATGTCCAGCGGTGGAAGAGAACCACAAAGGAGAAGGAATCAGTGTTGACGCTTATAAGGTAAACAGGCAGAACGTAAAGGGGAAGAGGGCGAAAGAAGATAGAGGTAATGGGACGCATTGAGAGGAGGATTAATCAATGCAATTTCTTAGTAAAGTCTTTTGAATACCAATTTGGATAAATCTCTTCTGGCCTGAGTTTTTCAATCGAGTGAACCAGAGTTTGTGTGTCTGTGTTTGTGTAGGGATTACAAGCCGTAATCTCCTCTCCAGTAGGAGAATGTGATGTTTGTCAGCGCCACAGACATAAAGATACACTCAGTGAAAGGAAACAGTAAAATGAACTGTGAGCCAGCTCTGTGGCCGAGTACTCGCCATAGATATTGGCAAAAGAGAGGGACATTAGATGCAGATCTAAGACCTTGTCCCTGCAGATTGATTGTCAATCTAAGAACTGAAGGAGCAAGGAAAAATATTGAGCCCGACATTTTATCTCTGCTCACTTAAGCCACTCGCTGGATTGCCCCCTAGCTTTTTTGGGTGAAGAGGGAATAAGAGTGCAGGTTGAATTCAAGGAAAATTTAAGAACAGACCCTTCCAGTCAGCTCTTCACTGTCTTGAGTTCAGTGAGTCCCTCTCATTTTATTCTGCATGACCGAAACAAAGAAAAATACACAGATGGGGCTGACTTAATGATCAAATGTGATTTAGACACTTGATCATTAAGTGTCTAAATGAGAGACATTCACATGCCCATCCTGCATCACTTTAAAGTGATGCTGCTGAGGAAGTGCGGGCCACAGCACAGATCACAATGTCCTATCCAATTCAGCTTTTAGTACCGACAAAAAAGAAGGGAATGAACCTCGGACACTAAAATGGAAACAAATCTCCAACGATCATCTCCATACCCAAGAAAAAGGCAATCAGTTGTATTTGCAAAACTCGGTTAGCAGTTTTATTTTCATATATTGAAAATAGTCTGTTTTTAATGCACAAATACACATTTTGTACATTTTTAGAAATATTATCAAGCTCAGTCAAACATTCCTATGGATCGGAGTGTGCTGTTTTGATAACAGCACACAAAATTATGTTGTAATTTTGCCCTTACTGTACAGTTTATTATCCTTAATTTTGTTTTTATGTATGTTCTAATACTCTTATCTTGTTCCCACTGTTGGACAATCAAGGGTATCTATTCTATGTTTGTACGTCATAAGAACAGGTCACCAGAGGAAATTATATAAGTTACAACTAACAGTTCTCACCTATCTGCCTACAACACATATGCCTGGTTATTTTACTTTGTTCATCACGATTGGGAGTTGCAGACATTTCCACTTGCTATTAGGAGCACATGATGATACACCACACAGACATTATAAGGTTAGGCTGTCTAAAAGCCACTAATGGAAGAATGTGCACAAAATCCACTGCTGAAGACAATGCACACAACCTCTGGCTCAATAAATGGGTTTACTAGACATGGGAGAACCTAATATAATATAGACACAGACAAGAGATTGGCAGGAAACTTATATCGGGTGCTGATACAAGATAAGATTTTGTGTTGTGTTCCCGTCATTTCGCCACAATATTCCACTCAGTATTAGCAGTAAAAGCAATTTTGTGTGATTTAAGTACCATTTCACGTCACAGCTTCTGCCGATAAGTCAAACAGTCGTGAATTGCATAAAAATGATGATTGGAATTGAAACCTTATTCTCATTTTCTTTTATTGTCTTTCTAGATTCTAAATGTCGCCTAACTGAGTTTGAATGACCCCAGTTTCCATGTTATTCCACTGCCTGTGACTCACTTGGTAAGTGTGCATGATTATATGCTCCAAACGTTTGCATCAAGTGTGCGTGTGCCTGCAGACTAAAGAATCTAAGGAAGCGTGAAGGAAAATATTCCTGATTTGAGTGTGAGCCAAGATACCAGAGGGGAAAGTGGAGGTTATCAGCCTGCACCCTAGGCTCTAACTGCTAATGCTAACACTTGCTAATAACCCCAAGGATCCTGACAGAGCTGAAGGACAGACGGGTCAGAAAGCTGGGCGTTATGCCCGTGCCCGAGTCATATGTCAGGGGGCAGCAGTGAGCCAAGAGCAAAGGTGCACAGACTGTGGAGCCCAAAGGCCAGAGCTTGTGTCACAGAAACAGCAGGAACCAGCAAGGATGAATGCATAGTACCTCTAATTTAGGGCTGCTTCTAAAGTGGGCTTTGTTTAAAGACACACACGCACACACATTTGGAAGCAACGCAACAGTAATGAGAGTAGGAGGACACCCCTCTGGAGAGAGGCAGGCCTTTCAGCCAATTCTCAGCCATTGATTCAACACAGAGAGACAGAGCTGAGCCACCAGGACTCACTATAAATGAAACCGGCATGCCACTCAGCAGCTTCTTTCACCAATAGACTAGACCTGCTACAGGCTTGCAAATGGTCCAAAGGAGAGGAGCCAGGAAAACAAGAAGTCCAGGGGTAAACTTGCAGAATGATTTTATAAGTATTTAATAAAGGAAAATCACAAATCAGAGATTACATAAGTATGTGGTTTAAAAAAAAATGGACAAACTCAATCCACACGGGCGGGAAATAATCATGTGTGCGGTTTAAGCATCAGCACTATCCCAAAACAGAATAAATGGCCAGACCCAGGGGGTGCACCCTGTGAGCCCCATGCAAATCCATCATCAGGAAGTTCCTGTTCTAGGCTGGCAGCCAGTAAGGGCACCCCAGGGAGGTGTGACCAGCCTGGCATTACACCAGCCCCCCTCCCGAGGGGAAGGCCAAACAACGCTGAAGTGACGGATGCAACTCAGAGGAGGGTAATTGGGTGCAGAGTGAGTAATGCCTCCTACCAGCACGGATACAACCCAGGTAGGTCTGACTCTAAAGGGTGCTGAATGGAGGCCAGATGAGTAAGACCAGAGTTTAATTAGTACTTATTGTGCTTTCACACCGAGCAAAGTGTGCAAACAAGCTCTCACTCACATATTGGCATAAACAAACAAAGAAGCTTACAAGCAAACAAAGAGGAAATGTTTTTTAAAAGCAGCAGACAAATCAGCAATGCTGAAAGCTGGCAAGTAATCCTCAACTCTGCTGTTTTCCTTCTTTGCACAGAAATGCCAAATCTCAACATCTGGATGTCCTTAATCCGAGAGCAAGTTGTTGATGTGCAGAGAGAGCAAGGACAACCAACGACCAGTGATGATCAACAGCGACACAAAACAAGATCAAGCACTGCACACATCACTGGTCATTTTCTCTACGGTAAAATCAATACAGCTGACAAAGGGCAGAGACAGAGTCAACTGATTCACGCTCCGTTGGGTTTTCACAATAAATCTGTGTTGCTTAGATTCGTGTCACCTCAGAAGTGACTTAAAATTAAAAAGAAAAACAAACATCAATCATTCCACTGCTGCCATTAGCTTCTTCAAATAATACGATGCACAGGGTAAACAAAAACAGTAATAGTTTTTTTTTTTCTTACAAATCATTGCATTCACAGGAGGAAAGGACAGACATAAATTTAACCGCATGCATATATTTAAAATCCAAGTAAAAAATGTTAATTAATAAATTAATAAGATGACATAAAATAAAAACTATTTTAAATTTCGGCAGAGTAAAAATTTTTTAAAAGGAACCGAAGAAGGTAAACTTTAAGGTCTGCTTATAATTTGTGAATCCAAATTAAATGCATATATAAGACAATATGTTGTATCATCTCAAAAATGCAAGGATTTAAAAAAATAAAAAATCGGAATCAAAACCAAATACAAGAGTCTCAAATCAACCCCAATAAAAGCTGCGTAAACTTTGGAAATATTCACCAAGAAAATAAAAAACAACATCCACGAAACTCAAAGTTAAACTTAAATTTCATCTGAAGTTAATAAAAGAGACTTTGTTCTCCAGCTGGGTCTCTCCACGTACCTTGCAGAGTTTCTGGTAGCGCGGCGAGGAAATAGCCATCCTCTGGAGCCTGTGTAAGAAGACCACCACTTTCTGGAGGGAGGTCCGGACCATGGCCATCATCTTAAGACTGCTACAAGTCTGCAGCAGCCTGCTCCTGGTCCGCATGCTAGCACTGCCCAACCCCACTCATATTGTTCTCCCTCTCCCTCTCCCCAGCCAAGCGACCAGACCCCAGCCAAGCTGACGTGATGCGTGCACGCACACAAAAACGCATGTACTCAGAGAGAGAAAGAAACAGTCACACATGTGAACTCAGCTCAGAGCGATCCCACGCTTCATCATGCACATACACACTCACAAAAAGACAGTAGGAGATTCCTTTCTTAGCTTTCTTTCTCTCTCTTTATAAACACTAACACATCGCTCAGCACACGCACGATGGAGGCGAACCGGACAAGACGAGACACTCACTTTCTCCTCCAAGCGGACATTCACACGCGCACCCCGACCGCGGAACTAGAAGAGAGAATTATACAAATCACTTGTGACGGCACCCTGCCGAGTCAGACGAGAATGACGGCAAGGAGGAGTGAAATGAAGACGGAGGGAAGAGGGAGAGGAGCAGAAAGTCCCGACACGCCAGGATAGGATGGGAGGAGAGGAGAGAGATGAAGAAAAGGCACGAGTTGCACCGGACAACGAGAGCAAACGCTCACATGAGGCTCACTTTTTAACTGCCTCTGATTTGGAGAGGGAGAGAAACACACACAGAGAGAGAGAGAGAAACGGAGAAATGAAACGCAGCAGAACGAAGGAAGGCAAACAATGACTGCCATGAAGAGAGGATGACATTACGAAAGGCAATGAACAGATCGATAAACAAGAGACAAGGAGATTAAAGTGAAAGAGGAGAGATGGAGAGAGAACAAATGACATGCAAACACACAATAGAGTTCCAAAGCAGGAGGGGCTGCTTCAGACATCCGGCTTTCCTGGAAGTATTGGTTCCTTTCATTTCCTTTGTTGGCAGTCATACGGCACACACGTTCATGAAAACTCCAGTTGGAGTCATGAATACAGAGATGAAGATCTGAAAATGTCTATGCCAAATGAACAGCTCAAAAAACAAGATAATTCAGAATAAATTCTGATAATTTCATCTGCTCTAATCAATAAACAGCAGTTCAAAAACTGAGTGACTGACTTTTGATCCTAAAAATGTATAAAAACTAACATTTTCCACTATTTTTATCAAACACATCAACCAAGTGGACATACTTCATAGTATTAGCTTTTTCAGTTAAACAGATTAAAGTTTTTGAGATAATTATGGATTTTCTTCATTTTTTGTTGGATTATAAACCATTGCCACCATCAATAAGACCCTGCAGCACATTTCATGCACTTCACAATTTCAATTTTTCTTTTTAGAGATTCAGATTGTTTTCCCTATCAAGCAAAATTGAAAACCTGATCTCTGTACCTCTACTTTACAGTTTGAATGTCAAGCTTTGTGTTGCCAAAACAGTAAAATAAATAAATAATAATCCTCACTTACAAGGCTTTTAATTTACTGGCTATGGATACAAGCTGCTCTTTTTCAACATTGAAAAACTTAAAAACTTTAATCCAATCTGAAATGGAAAATGAGTATAAACATTTAAATAGTAAAGACCAACATTATTGTTGTGAAAGGCTATTTACAGTCTGTGAGCTTTGGTTTATGATGCCTCGAATGAGCGATTGAGGAAATACAGTTTTGAGTCAAACCAAAGCAAATGCATGCACACTGCCACAATATCAGTACATTCTGAGACTGTGTTTGTCACATAATTGAAAATAAAGAGTGTATTGAAGCAAGAAAATAGTTGACAAGTAACTTGTCTTGAACGTTTACATACTGTTGACTGCTTAGACAAAGTTTAGTCGAGAATATACATGGCAATAAATTAATTAGTTGGAGAAAATCAGAGGTGACAGGATAAAAGATGGGTGAATTAACAGCGAGGAAAGACTTTAAATCATAATTTATTCAGCTAGAAGTCTCCAAGTAGTTGGGAGATGATATGAAAAAGCACAAAGACAAAAATAGCAAAGCTGAAGCATATATACATGTGAAATTAACTTAATTAAACAGACATAGAGTTCTCATTTGCATAATAGTAAGGAAGGATGACTTTGTAATATTATTGTTATGAATATGGGGAAAATAACGATATCAATTCCCATTAACCCACATATCCCTCTACTGTTTTCCCATCATCACAACATTCTCTCCAATCTATACCAACTTTGATCATTATTGGAGATTTAGATCTATATCAGGTCGGAGTATACATAGCATCTAAAATATTACAGCATACCAAATATTGAATCAGACCAGTCTTTTGCAATATTGCAAATATTAATACTGCAATGCAGCAAATTGTTCAGTTCCAGTTTCTATGAGCCTAATTGATTTTTGTTTTGAAGAATTAGTGGGGGGAAAAACTCTCCTCCTCTCTTTCAACAAGAGAACGAGAACAACTTATTTGAAGTGAGGATGAGCAGGCTTGACAGAGACTCTTCAACATAATTACAACTCCTGCATTATAAAACAAGCACAAACTGACTGTCACAGACAATTGCTAGATTATGCTATGTAAAACACTTTATTCCCTGGAAGGTCTGTATCCAAATAATAGAAATAAAGACTCTTGTGGATTCGCACACAGAAAGGCTAGACGATAAGCTCGCAGAGGAGCTCTGTTTAAACAAAGTTAACCTACAAAAGCATCTATTTTAAAACATCACTGGCTTGGCTGCTTCACAAGAAATTACAAAAGAGGACTAAATATATTGCAAGTTCTGTCGAAATGATACTGGCCCAACCAGGTTATAGCTAGACATTTCAAGAAGACTATGGTTCATCTGGTCGATGAACAAACAGCTCAGTCACCCATAACAACCCCCCCAGCCAAACACATAGATGTCAAACTTGATAAAAATCATCACTTCAAGCCGTGTACCCGTTTGCACTTTTCTGCCAGAGGCTATGATTGCAATACCATCAACGACGCCTGTATACGAGCACCATGATGGAGTTTACAGCACATGCCAGCTCTGGATAATGAAAAATCACATGAGCTAGGGTTTATGATACCATTCATTTTCAGGTAATTACTTAATGTGCCAACATGTGATGGATAGTTGCAAGAAATTGTTGTTTTTCCTGATAAGTCTCAAATTACAGAGTTAGATGTATTTTGTCCCAAACAATCCAAGTTTTACATTAAATATGTACAAGAGACTGCTGCAACTTCCAATCTGTCTGAGCAATGTGACATCTATTGTTCTCAGATCATGTAGCTCAAATATCCCCAGCTATCCTTGGAGAGATGAGCAGAAAGCAGCTAAAACACCAGCCATAAAACTTTATGATGCTAAAGGTAAAATGCTGGGTTTATAAAGAAGGAAAACATCTTTTTTTGTAAATTTTGACTCTAAATTAGCTCCAATCTCTCTATAAGCTATATGTATTAAAACAAAGCACCTTAGCTGCATGTGTGAAATTATATATTAACTTTTTTGAACTACCATAGCTAACCATTTGATGAAGCAGCAAACCAAGGTTGACCTATATACACTTCAGACAGAGCAAAATATCAATAGCTATTAAAAAAAATGAGGACTGCAGCATTTACAAAGGCATTCATAAGTGAGTTAAGTGATTTAATATCACAATCCAACTGTAAATACTGTGAAACTGGTAAAATGCAATCTATTAGTTTAGGGAAATTGTGACAAGTCAACATAATCAATAGATCATGGAATAATAAAAATAAAAAATAGCTGAAAATAAATTTTACAGTGTTTAAAGAGCTCTTTATTTCAATATGGTGCCAAGTCAAATATACCTCAATTCAAGCTTTCCATTTCAAAAAAGTCTGGACTCAATAGTCCACAATGAAACCAAGAAAAGAGATTTGTAATAAATCCAGAAAAGAAATACTGCTGCCCTCAGTGCTTTTCTGTGCATGTTTAATTAGAACAGTCGTCAGAATGCAAGTGAAAGTCAAGAATTAGAGTTAACTAAACATTAAATCATAGCAGAACCTTTAACTCAAAGTTGGCGCACCGAGACTGAAGTTTAACATCTGTCTCTGTTTCATTAACCCAGCTTCAATGGGTGAGAACCATCCATCAAAGTCGACAGCGTCTGTTAATGAAACAAAAAGAGCCTGTGGGTTTTAATCAATTCTATAATACCCACTAACTGCTGTGTGTCAAGGTTTTCCTTAAGTTTAACCTTCAATTCAGTTGCTTTATTGAGAAGTTTTGCACCAATACTGACCCTTGAACATAACTGTAGCAAATTAGTTGGAAGTTCTTCCGATGTTTGAAATAATAATCTACTAGAATCAGGTCAGCACAGATATCAGTGTAATGGGGTATGATTGGTAAAATAACTTTTATGTCATGCTATTGATGCGTGCAAAATAGAACCTGGGCTTAATACAAAGGAAAATCAGATCAGTGAGGCCATTTGTCATTTAGTGCTTCAAAAGAACGACTCAATATTTTGACACAATTGAACAATTTAGCTTTATTTTTAGTTCTAAAAAGGAGTGTGATACTAAGTTTATCCACAGTGCCAAATAAAATGCAATATAAAACCCCAAGGAGTTGAGGAAAAAAAAGAATCCTCTTTTCCAGAGCAATATATCAAACATAGAAGGATGTAGAAAGGTTTGTAGCTATTATAAATGCGGAGGCAGGTAACTGATACATAGGTTATACTGATACATAAAGCATAAGATGATGGGTGTCAAACGATCCCAAAGGGAAGGTCTGGGTAAATGACAAAGCAAATGAAAGAAGGAGAAAATATACACAATCTGAATACCTAAGCGGCACAGAACAAGAGGATCAATGAGCCACATTCAATGCATACAAGCGTTCACACGCCCTCTGCATGCCCTCTCGTTCACACACTTTTAACCAGCAGCGAGCACACAGATGTGCTCATCCACACACACTACAGCATCAGTTCAGCTGGTGAGGGGTATGTTAATGAAGGGTGACACTGAGATAATAGGCTAGCACCTGTGCATGAATTAGACACACACACTGGTTTCCTTTTCCATTTCCAGCCCTACCTCCAGTTGTCGCCTCAGCTCCTTCACATTGGCAGAATCCTGGGACACGTCTTCCCTCTGGGAGGCGTCGGACAGGACGGTGACTGTCGTCTCGGCCTCCTGCAGCCACCTGAGGAAGGACTCCAGCTCCTTTAGAGACACCTGGACCTCCTTCAGCTCGCTGTCCAACTGAGCACGACGGTCATTTGCCCTGCAAACCAACACAAACTAGTCAAATATGCAACAGTGTGAGACAGAAACCCAAATTAACAATAAAGCCTGCGTATAAACATACAGAGAGGCAAACGGGTGATTTACCTCTTGCTGAGGCTGTTCCAGGCTACATTCTGTTTCTCTGTGACCTCTTTGATTCTCCTGGTGTCATCAGAAGAATACTCTTGTAAAAGGTGATTGGAAAGCTCGTTGAAGGCTGCGACTTGGTCTCGGCCCAGGGCTTGGGAAAACTCCTGAAAAACATAATGCAAAACACACTATATGAGATTCACTGATTATTAAAGACCCATCTGAAAGGACTTCTGATACTGCTCTCAGTTGGCTTAATTGTTTGAAATCTTTTAGAAAGTTTCTGCACAGATTTAGATTTCTAGTGTTCTCAGTTGAACTGACTGAAAATTTACAGACTGGTGCACAAAAACATGGGCTGAGATACTGGTAGATAGATCGAACGGCCAACAGACTAACAATGAATAAATGATGAGACGACAAACGAATGGCTGCATGGACGGACAGGTTGAAAGATGCATTAATAAATACACTGCATCTTTTATCCAAAAGGCAGAAACACATTGATTGGAGCAATATTCTTTAGAAAGTCAGATATTAATGTTGACATTAGGACAAGAAATGAAGACTGGGAATATTTTTCCTTTCCTCATACATGTTTATCCATGATATATTATACCTAAATTAAATAACATTATCCAGAAAATTTAAAAAAACTTTTGTATTTTTATGCAACTCTCTTCCTTTCCTGAACTGCTTTGGCTAAATCTCAAAGCCAAATAAAACTTTAACTTAGTTGTTCTGCTTCTCAGTTTTCTGACTGTTTGTTCAACCAGTCAGATTATATAAGACCTTAATTTAGAATTAGGAAATAAGTCATGCCTATATGACCGAGGGGCTTCTGTTCTTTCGACTTTAAATAGACAATTACTCATCCTGGCCACATTAGCCAGGAGGGGTAAGCTTCAAAAAGCAAGCTGCATTATTTTAAACTTACACGCCCCCTAGTGTTTAGCTCTCAAAACTTCTGAGTCAGGACTCATTTAAAGAAACTCAGTTAAGATTATGTAGGTGTATGAATGTTATTAAGGATCAAAGTGAAACTTCAGAGGAGGGATTTATTCATTCTCAACTTAGACTGCTGTTCAAAAGCCATCTAATAAGAGTCAAGTTTTGCTCCTGTCCATTGGGGAAAATACCCTGGAGGAGATGTCTAATCTACCGTACTGACAAGGACAAGGCTTCAAAGTAAATGACCTCAGGAATTACAGACATGACGGGTTAGAGAAGCGGAAATCTGCCCTAACCTTGGAGTCCTCGAGTTGTTTAGTCAAGGGATCTTTGGCCCGCTGCAGAAGGTTGTGGAAGAGTCCTTCGTTATGAGCAATAAGGGCTTTCACCTCCTTCCTTTTTTCCTCCCACTGATTGCTGTGGACAGTCATGTCTTCCAGCTGCTGAAGTCGGGCTTCAATGCCATGTTGAGTGCTGTCCCACTGGCTGCGCACTTTTTCCACTACAGTCAGGCAAACAAAAAAAGTGATGCTGACAAACTGATCTATAAGCCTGATGTGTTATATGCATTTTGAAACCACATCGTAGTCCGCACATACATTTTTCAGAAATGGAGGTGCGGACATCAACGTTTGAGGTTTTGTTTTTAATGTTCTGTGCCAAGGTGAAGATATCGTCCAGCTCAGAGTGACGCTGTTCCAGGTCACTTTTTGTCACCTGGAAGAGGTCAAAACAAAGACATGAGAGCTTTGACTCATTCAGTTAAGGAATCTGACATGAATAGATAAAATATAAGGATTTACTGTGTTTTGTTTTCCACATTTTGTCACAATACAACCACAAACTCTCACAAATACAAGCTCTTGTATTTTATTGCTAAAAAAAAAACTTTCATAATTTAAGGAATTTATACAAGGCCTTTGAGTTTTCTACATTATGTAAATAGCATTTTGCATTTAGCTCCCTTCACTCTGATAACCTTGAGTCAAACCTGTACATTCAGTAGTTATTTAAACAATCAAGTTAGGCAAGGAGACCATTAACTCTGCTATGTGTTTTATTGATCTATCATTTGAAGAATGTAAGTAACTAAATAAGGGGTATAAGTATTTTTTGCAATGCAGTGTACTTTTTAATTTAACTCCATAACACTCAATGTCCCCCTTAAATAAATACTGATATGATGCACTGACTTTTAAAAACATTATATATACACAGTGATTTCAATACAAACATCATCTGTAAATTTGAAAAGCCATAATTTTTTTCTTTGCAATTCAAATTATAAAACCTCATTTCTAAGATATTATTTAGTTATTTCAGCAGATTTCCTTATCTTAAACCAAAAAACTTGTCACCAGATTTAATTATTCCTACAACATTGTCTAGTTCAAGGCCCTATTAACAAAGCAACACAGAGTGTGAAGATGTCATGCTACATCTACTGCAAATGGTAGAATATGAATACAATTAGAGGAAGCACAATCTGTTTAATGAGCATCAGCGAAGACGAGAGCACAGCCACTGAATGAGAAAAACATGAGCTGACTTTTTATTGTCTTCTCAACTCAAGGAGTTCTCTTTTAAATCAAGCCATAATTGGTGACGACCAAAGATTTAATGGTAAATGATAAATAAAAAAAACAGCCAACATTATCTGCATATTAACTGTATCATTCTCTGTTCACTCACCTGAAGGCGTCCTATAGTCGTCCTGATCTCTTTTGTGTCTCCTACAGTGACAATGTTAGATTTAAGCATCTGAGTGATGAGAAGAAGCCAGTCAGCCATTTCTGTGGCACGTTTGTTCAAATCAGTGGGGGCCACAGTGTCTGCCGAGTACGGGGCCCGAAGATGGGAGTCCTCACTCGCCAAACTGGCCATGTGAACAGCCGAGGGCACCGAAGACACTGAACAAGTGCAAAGAAGGGTCAAAGTAAAAAAAATGCTGTGCATTACTAAAAGAGCTGGTCGCAAAATAAGAAATAAAAGGAATATTTTCAATATTCTATTGATGTTTTAAAATAGCTTCAAGAAAAGTTTAATAATGAATCAGGATGAATGAGACTTCAAACATGGTTTTCATAATGTTGCTTGCATATGATTATCCCCATAGCAATGTTCTAGATAAAACAAGTCTCCAAGAAAATGAGAATTTAATCCTAAAACTACTGATTTAGAGACACATTTATTACTTTTAATGACTACCAAAAATTTCATTAATTTTCTTTATCCAATTAAAGGCATATCGAACTTTGCTGAGGTCATTTTCCAACAGCAACAAATCAGTCCCAGCACCATGTTTGAGTGGTAGTATGAAGATCTTTTCTGAAATGCTGAATATGTTTGCAACCAATGAAACACGCTTTCCATAAAAGCTTCGTTCCTTTCTTTTTTACATTAGTCCACAGATAATTTTCCCAAAGGTCGAAGGGATCATCAAGATGTAATAGCATAGTCACTTTTGCTATTATTATTCAGTCGTCGAGCTTTCTAGCTTCTCTTCCTTAACTAAGGCAATTGAAACCTGTAGGACCTCAGGTGTCTTCTGGATTATTTTGTAACATCAAAACAGACATGCCGATGCCTTTTTGCAATAATTTTGGTGGCTACAGGAAGTTTTACCACTAGTGCAAGCTTTCTTCATTTGAAGATAATGAATCTTATTTTTAAAGCTCAAAAACCTTGCTTTTTTTAAGCCTTTCTAGATCAATAAATGCCAGTAATTATGTTTTTTTGTCTTGAAATTATGTGTCCAGACAGGCAGATTCAATGTCAGCGATTTTTTGATTTTGCAGGTCTGTACCTAAAGAGTCTGGAATGTGATCATTAAAGCTAACCTTAAAAAATTGGTTAATCTAAATCAATTGTGAGTTTTTATGTAACAATTCCCTCTTATCTGATTTGTATCATTAAAAACAGAAAAACTCATTCCCTGTTGTTTCTTACCAAGCTGTTGGTGCTGGACAACATGTTGCTGATGTGTCCACGGAGAAAAAGGAACCTGAAGAGATTCCCTTAAATGGCCATCCAGGGCTTTCCAGTCAGCAGCCAGCTGCTCTACTTTACCCTGAGAACACAAACGGCAAAAAGGCTACAAACGTTAAAATTAATGTTTTAGCACAGAAATTAGAATAAATTACCTCTTGGTAGAACTGTGACACTTTCATAGAGCAATATGGTGTAATTAAATAAAATATGTCCTTTAGCAAAGCATATTATTATAAAATCAGGGACCTTTTCCTGAGGCATCAACTGCTGATGTTTCTGCAGCTCGATAGAATGAGCCAATAAGTCCTCCAGGTCCTTCTTCCTGCCTTTCATAGAGACCTCGAGAGCCTGGAAATGAATAAAAACGAAAACTAAAACTGCTGTCTGAATATTCATGCATGCTGTCTCTTGTGACATGATCTTGAAAAACTACCTGAGCCTGGACAGGATTTAGTCCTCTAGTCACAATTGTCTGGTTTGTGATGATGACCCAGTCTGTCAGCTTGGCCATCCTGTCCTGAAATAGTGTGTGACTCTGCAGGTTTGTCTCCACCTCCCCCACCTTATCCAGCAAGTCATGGGTCACCTGTCAAGAAAAAAATATTATAGGCAATATCAGATGAAAGAAAAAAATAAAAGCCTGAAGAGTGAACCCAAGTTCACTTGTAACTTTAATTTCACCTTGCTCCATTTGAGATTGATGGCTCTGAGTTTTCCAACATGATGGTCTCTGCTTTGAGTGCTCACACTGGGACTGGCCAAGATCTGAGGAGCGTATTTGTTTAGCCAACCAAGGCGTTCATTCTGAGCATCCATTTCCACAGCAAGAGCCTGCAAAAAACAGGGAAAGTCATCCTTCATTTCAACAAAATCTATGGGTTAGGAAGAAGAAGAAGAAGAAGAAGAAGAAGAAGAAGAAGAAGAAGAAGAAGAAGAAGAAGAAGAAGAAGAAGAAGAANAAAAAACAACAAAAAAAACAAAACAAACAAAACAAACAACAAAAAAAAAAACAACACCAACAACAACAACAACAAAAAAAACAAAAACAAAAAAAAAAAAAAAAAAAAAAAACAGTCTGGGAAATCCAAACACAATGATGTGCAAGGTAGTTTCAATCACTGTAGCTTTCAGTGTCTCTCCTGAAAAAAAATGTTTGACTTGAAAATGTTTGCTCTCCAGAGAGAAGAAAAATAAATAAAAACAGTGTTGCTAGTTCTTTCAAAACTGTTTTTCTTAAGAAGAGAAATAGGATCTATCTCTGTTTGTTTTGAGTTAAAGGAAAAATATAACATGGAAAATGCAAAATAATCTAGATAAACATAGTCACTGTGTTGAACCTCTCCACATTTTATCAGCTTTTGACCAAAAACTTTAGTGCATTTTTTGGGGTTTAGTGTGATAGTCTAAAATAAAGCAGCACAAAATTGTGAAGTGGATGTAAGGAATACTGGGCTTTAAAACTGATTTGACGATTTCCAGAACTAAATTTAGCTTCAAATCCCCTTCAAAGTTTTGGGGAATTTCTTTTCCATTTTTGCACATGCATAAACATACCTCAAACCTAGTCAACTTTCCAAACACAATAATTAAATCTTGAATGCATGTACTGTATCATTCTTGAACATGCATTTCCAAGTTTTGTCCCAGATTTTCAATTGAATTTAGATTTATGAGCCACGTTTGGAAAATCTGCCACATTCGTCAACAGTTTCTCTTTCATAATTGATCTTTATTTAGCTCCACATCCGCTCATCGTTATTTCAAAAACGTTTTGGGTTGCAAAGCTACAAAATTTTAAAAAGTCTCTAAGGTGTGTGGATGCTTTCTGGATGTAAATAACCGTACCTTAAGCTCTTTCAGGTTCTCGTCAGTGGCTGAGACTGGCAGGGAGCTAGCAGCGTTTTCTGCCTGCTCCAGCCACACAGCTAGATGCTCATATCTCCTCACCAGGTCTAACAGGGCTGGATCCTCTCCAGTCAGCCTACACATACACACACACACACATGCAAGCATGGAGTACATTACTATTCACCCATAATAGGATCTAGACTTCCTCCGGGTTGCATGATTTATCAAAAAAAAAGAAAAAAAGAAACAAGAACAGTGTCAAGAGTGATAGCGTTGACCTGGAAAAGACTGAAACAGTTGCCTCATAATGAACCCTGAGCATGAAGCTGGATTTTATTGCACATTAAAGTCATGATATTGAATGAATTGTAAATGTCACTATATCCTGTTTATTTTGTACTGCACCCTTCTTTTCTGTGCATACCTGCGCTGTCTGTCTAAGACCTGACGTTTGACGGCTCTCCAGCGCTGCACCAGAGTTTCTAGCTTCTCTTCCAGTAAAGGGCCATCTGGAGATGAAAGCTGCCCAATTATCTGCTCCCCAGTGCGAGTCAGTCCAGTAAGGATTGGCTGATGACTGGAAAGTCCTTCTTCCAGCTCCTTAGAAAAGAAACAGATGAAGAGAATGAAGTTTCATTGAAACAGAGTAATCTTATGAAGCTCATACTAAATCCTGAGTTCAAGTACATCTTTCAAGGTAAATCTGTTATCGACATGCTGGCATGATTTGAAGCAAGTTCAGATTTGAGCTGCCAAATCCCCACCTTCCACCTGGACAGATTTAACGATCCAAGATAGACCCATAAAGTAAGGTGAGTGATTGTACAGTGAGTCAGCTGTTAAGATATTTCACTTCCTTTCCTCCTGAACCTCCTTCTCATCATCAGTAACTGTTAAAATATATAAAGAATCCAGAAGGATTGAGCATAGCTCAAGTGCTGCAAATCTCACTGATAAAGGCAGTAGAGGTGGAAGTGCCGCCAGCAATAACGCTGCGGCTTTAGAGGATCTAATTTCTAGCAGAAATGAAAATAGCACTTAAGTGATCAAACAAAGCCAAATTAAAAGTCCTTTCTCATCTTATTCTTCGCTTTTCTCATTTCTGCGCTGCATAATAAACAGACATAAAGTGATTTTATGAAGTTCAGGGTGGAATTTGGTTTTTCCCTTAGGGAAAGAAATGCAATTATCCTCTGTTTAATATAAAATATCAAGTTGGCTTCATCTCAAACATATTATATCGCCATTCTGGGAATTTAATTGTCCTGCATTAAACTTATAAACTTGCTCATAGTGTGTATTGCACTTCTTGTGTAAAAGTTTAGATATTATCAAAGCATTCTTTATTAAAAGTTATAAATATGCAAAGACAATTAAAAATTCTGTTTCCTGGATGGAAGAAATTCTCCACATTTCAAAAATATATAGAACAAGTCAAACCTCACAGGGCACCTCACTGACCTCCTGGTGTTGCCGTGCATATCCAAGGTCGAGCTGTCCATCGGGGCCGACGCTTTCGGACAGCAGGATCTCAGTTTCAGTCAGCCATTGACTCAGATCCTTCAAGTCACAGTGAAACCGCCCCCACTCCTCAATGGCATGGTCAAAACTCCTATAAGCCAAAATAAGAGACAGACATAGCTATGCCTTGTGATCCTCAGTATTATAGGAGTAGCACAGCAATAGCAAGAGGGACTCCCGTGGAATTTAAGTAAAAATGACAACAGTTTTGTGCAAATTTGTTGAATTTTCCAGACAGAAAATTCAACAAAATTATTCTGATAATACTCCCGGTTTGCACAATCCATGTTTTTCCCCCAGCTTGCTACAATTAATCTCCAGAAGGCGTCCTTGCATTGATTCTGTTCAGAAAGTTTCTTTAAGTGACTCATTTATTAGTGTCTCTTAAAACAATGGAACAAAAGCACATAAGTATGTCAACAACATGCTGGTTTCAGCACATATAATTATATCATATAGAAGTAATCAGTCCCTCACTAAAAAACAAAACAAACCAAAAAAAAAACATTTGTCTACACAAAAGGTTAAATTTAAGTCTTTAGCTGGTGGGAAAAAGTGGGAATTATTTCATTTTCTGATTAACATTTTATGCTTTTCAATTATCACCCCTACATTTTGTTAGCTTTTCAGATTTCACAGCTTCCCATGAGTCTGTAAAATTATTATGCCCTCCAAGAATTAAATCCTATTCACCCATCGGAAAACAGATTATTTGATTTCTATTAAAGAAATTTATTACACTCAAGAAGCCCTGAAACCAACAAAAAGCTCACTGCAATGTTGCTAAATGTTGAAATATGGACCAGAAGGATGATTACTGAAAAAACAGAAAACCCTGGGCTTTTTCACACTGCTCATCTTGCAGCGTCTCTTTGAACAGGAGCAGAAGTGATGAGAGAGAGAAGTTGAGGAAATTAGTTTTTGATGAGCTGTTTTTCAAAATAATTTCCATTTTTCTGATTAACAGTGATGCCCAGAGGTTTTGTGAATGCTTCAGTGTTTGCATGCAATCTGAACATTTTCTCCCTAGCTTACTTACGTCTTTGCACCCACTACACTCTGCAAACAAAGACTGCTGACGTTCAAAAAATTAGGTCGATGGTGGTCAATGTCACCCAGTGTCTGCCTGTTTACTTGTGGGAATGAAAATGTGAATAGGGATGAGATTGTTTATTCCCAAGCAACTGCTGCGTTATGAATGAAGGTCAGTGAGTATGTGCTGGATTGTATTTTGCTATATTTATCTGTGGACAGCTGGTCTTCCAGGTCCCTGCAGATTTCAACAGAAGTCCTGAGACAGCAATTCACACACATCTGGAAAATCAACTCCATTTGTTTTTCTTCAATATATTTTCATCACTATGTGAAGTTTAACATACCCTTTGCGCTGATTGTACATGCGATTGAGGCGGTCCCACTCTGCGTTGAGCTGTGTTAGGTTGTCTCCTATTTGAACCACTTCATCCGGGGAAGCATCTCTCATCGCTTCAGGCTGTCGTTCATGGATCCCATGTATCTGCTCACCCAGATGCTCCAAATTATCTTTAATAGTCTGGAGCATAAATATACAAGAATACACGAGGAAACAATGAAAACATTTAGCAAATCCAGTAGATTATCACTCAAGACTAGTCAAGTCCAGTTTAAAGTCATCCAAGCAGATGGTTGGGATTTTATGCAACAGACAAACACAAATTTGCTGATGTAGGTGGATGTATTTAGGAATAAAGCCTACCTTCAGTATGTCCTCCTGACTTGAAAAGTCTTCATAAAGCCCCCCATTAAGCTCCGAGGAGTTCAGGAGCAGCTCATTGTCGGCCATGGCGAGAAGAACTTTGTTGATCTCCAACAGGTAGTCAGAAGGAGTGAGTGTCTGAGCTCTGCTGTGACCTGTTGCAGACATCTCCTGTATTGGAGAGGAGTAGAAGTAATTAGAAGTAATCAGCATGTTATTGTAATTAGGAGTAAAACAACATCCAGAGGCAACTTTTAATATGGGCGGTTGCCCAGGATGGCATAAAAAAAAAGGGACCCAGAAGAATATGAATTTTCTCAGTGGGGAGTTTGCTCCCTCATTTTGTTATAATCCAAAGGATAATACTTGTAAAAGAGATGAATCTCTTGATTAGTTAAGCCCAGCTACAGCTAATTGAATCCAAAAATGCTCTACAGTACAACCTGGAGATAAAAAGTGTGGTGTGAGTTAATGTTCAGCACTTGGTGCAGCATCCACATTTTCCATACTAGAGATGAACAGGGAAAATTTAATTCCATCTTTCAGGTCAGCAGTCACTTTTGCTGGCGAAAATACAGAATAACTCCAACAACCTAGTTTCCACATTTTGCGGCAAAAGCAGAAACATTTTGTACCTTGACAAGTGATTAGCTCAGGCATGTTGTAAACATATACAGCACTGTATCCATGCCACTTACCTCAGCAGTAAACTCTGATGTCTGCTCTCCGAAGATGAGGGAAGATGATGACACCTCAGAGATTGTAACCTGCCTATTTTTAAGAAAGTCCTAATACGGGCAGAAACAAGCAAGATAAACTGTGTGCAGACATTTTTAATTAAATGGCAGAATAAATTTTACATGACTAGAATTAAAGAGATGCATTGTTTATTTGCCTCACCCTGCGAGCAGAATATTGGCTCTGCAACCTAAGCAGCATTACTCTCAACTCTTCCTTCTGAGCCTCGTCTGAAGTTTGATGCAGCAGCTCGTCTCCTCTTCTCAGCAAGTCCTCAACGTTGGCCTTCTCCTCGTCCATCTGGTGTAGGGAAAACAAAGATAGAGGTCAAATTATTTAATTTAGTTTTTGTTTTTCTTGAGTTGCTATATATGTATCCACTTAGACAGGCAGTACAGGGTGTAGACTGGAAAACAAAACTTCCTGAATAGGACGATGACCTCGTGTCAGATTGGTCTGATTTTATTTTCCCAGCCGGTGTGTTTAAGGTCATAAAACTTGATAACACAGATTGATTCCAAACTTGTTAAACCTTGAAGTTCCCAATCAAAGCTGTCCTTATCAGCTTTACTGCATATAGCCTGAGGTGCAAGTTACTTTTTTATTGCACATCTCACAAAAATAATAGAGAGAATGACTGAGGTCAACATTTCTTTCCGCTCAAGATCCACAAGAAAACTAGAGAAGCTAAAGAATCTCAAACCAGACAGAGGGAAATACCTTGTCGCTATTATGGTGCATGTTTATAAACCCCTTTGCTTACAAAGATTTAAAAATTAAATCATTCCTATTAACCTTGAGTACCTTATCATCATCAAGGATGTTTACTGGGTCGTGCTCCTCATGCAGAGTCCTCAACTTGTCCTGCAGCTCTGCCTGAAGGTCCTTTATCTCAGTTGGGAACACGGTCTGACCAAGCTGAGTCTGACTTTCTTCTTGGCTCTCCTGACTGTGAGTGACCTGATTAAAAAGAACAAAAACAAACCCGAGGGCAAGTCAGTCTGAGCTTCAAACATAGGCGCAATTATCTTGACCGCATCCTCAAAAAGAGAAGCCGTGTCATGTTAAACACTTCTGCTAATTTTTAGTATGCATGGAATAAATTATAAGAAATTAGCCAATGATTCAGATTCAAAACATTAAAGCCAAGTTGTAATTAAAAACATATGTACCTCCTGAGGTATCTGTTGATTTATTTCAAAATTTCCTGACTCCAGGCTGGTCATCATCTGCACATCAGAGGAAAATTTAAATTAAAAAAATGGTATAATAAGACAGCTTTTCATTTTAAGTTAAATCTTTTAGGAAACATATTTCATGCTCCTGTACCTGGGTAGATTTTATGTGTTGGGAAACTTTATCAAAGTTACAGTTCAACTCTGCCAGCTTGGGCTCAACAACATCTCGACAGGCGGGCCCCCTGCTAGTCATCAGGATGACTGCTTGGTCCCTCACGTTGTCCACACGCAGACTGATCTCGTCCAGCTGCTCCAGCATGCTCTGAAAACCGATCAGTTGGCAGCTTGTCATCTTTTTATGATAAAATTTAACAGCAAAACATGAAACTGCTTTTTTTCCAATCTTTCAAATATTATTTTTAATTAATTAAAATTAAGTAAATTTTCATTGCATGACACCACCACTGTAAATACTTTGATAGGTATTATTTTGTGGACTTAAAGAAAAATCTGAATCTGCTAAAATCTCTAGTGACAGATCAGAGCTTGATAAAACTGGCAGATTGATAAGTTAGCAAAACATCTGTGGTAACTTATGACTGATTTTAATAAAGCTCATAAAGCCCACAGGGCCAATAAGTTTAAGTAAACAATTTTAAATATTATGCTTTTAAAGGAATAAATCTGTCATCTTAAATGGCTCTACGACTTTAAAATAAGAGAATCAGAATTTTAGTGAAAAATAAAAAAAGATGAAATTAACTTATTCAAGTGTGTTGGACATGTGCACCTTTCTACACATCAGGTTCATTGAACACCACATGTACTGGTGTGTCGTAATTAAATTGTAATTATTATATTTTGCTTTTTACCGTCAGCACTTTTTCTCTCTCAGCTGGAGGCATCCGCTCGGCCTCATCCAGGTGGATCTGGGTCTGGTAGAGCCAGGTGCTGATATGAGCCAAGTTCTCATCGAAGATCTCCACCTCATTCTGGTGACTCTGCACACACACAGACACAAAACAACTCACTTGGATATTGTTTACAAATTGAAACCTTGATTACACAAAAAGATGCTTAGTAATGTAGTGACAATTAGCATCTAAAAGTTTTCTTAATTTGTAATCCATTTGAATAAATTTTCATTTCTTTTCCTAGTCTCTGTGATTTTCTAAACAGCATGCTGAAGAATTTTTTTGTTCTGGTTGCAAAATTTTCATGAATAATAATGTAGTGTATCTTGACATTAAAAACAATATTAATGTCAATGTTAAAGTCAATCTAAACCTTGATATTAAATACATTACATTAGACATAAGTTATAAAATCACAAACATTATGCTAAAAATCCTCTTGCATATCTTTTCATTTAAAAGTTGCTTTTTTCTGTTCTGCTTAACGTATCGTGAGAAAAGCTGAAGCATGTTGTTGCACAACATTAATCAAGTCGAATATTCTGCTTACTCCGACAACCTTAAGTAAATAAAGATATGCTGCGTGTTATTTATTTATTCCCATTGTATGCAACATTTGCTCTAACCAGAACAGCACTCAGCCAGTCTTCTGTCCAGGTGCGAACTTGGCCCCATGCTTCGTTCAGACCGCAGAGTTTGCCCTCCAGCTGAGCCTCGCTACCCTCCACCAACGTCTGCAGACCTGAACTGATCTCCGTAAGGCTGGAAAGCTCCTCCTTCCGAAGCTCTGACTCCTTCAGCAGGCCCTGATTGAATGGCACATTTAAGGTGCTTATATATCAGACAGTTCAGATGAAAACAGTAAGAGTTAAACAATCTGACTTTAACATCCCAAAATAAACCAGAAAATAAGAACCGGTAGAAAAATGTGCAGATAAACTGCACGTCTTCTTTTTAAAAAAACTGGAAAATTAGAAGGAGAAATGATGCATGACTCTGGTTTAAACAGTTTTTGTGCACCATCTTCTGGTGAGACAGATATCTACTTGTGTGGTTTGTTTTTTGCTTTACACATACTTAGAAAATACTTTGCAGCTTAAATGTGATCACAGAGCTTATAAAAAGTCTAGCGTAATGTAAGATTTAATAAACGCCTACTAACATTAGCCCATCTAATCTCGGCCTCAATGTCAGCTGGCATGTCTCCACTGCTGTTCTTCTGCTGGAGCTGAGCTTCAGTAGTGTTCAGCCATTCCTGCAGGGCAGCGCTCTCTTTATCAAACTTCTGAGACAGAGACAGGGCTTTTTCCAGGTCCTGTTTGCCCTCTGTTACCTGTGAAGACAAAGAGAGGACGATATGAACCATCTCCAGGGTTACAATATGTTTTCCATTAAGCTCCAGACATTTTCAAACAAAACATTTCAGGGTTCTCAGTCCTTCATGTTGCTCCCAAATTTAAAGTATATAAAAAGTCCACAGAGGGAAAAGTGTGGGTTGAAACTAGATGGAAAGAAGGCTCAAAAATCTAATTTCACACATTATACAGAAATCATGAATGTCACCAAATCTTAATTTCATTGCTTTTTGCTCCAAAACAAGATGTCCTTAAATTACCTGAGCCCCCAGGTCATTGTAGAGCAGCTTTAGAGCAGTAAGCTGTTCATCCATGGCTTTGGGATTTTCTGTCTGCTGTTTCTGCACAATCTGACGACCTGTTTTTATCACCGTCTCCACCTCCAGCTTCACCTCGCTCAGCAACTTATACAGTTTCTACAAAAGCAGAAAAAGCAAACAACACATTTTTATTAAGAATGAAGTGCCTACAGGTAAGGTCACACACTCATGAAACAGAAAGTCATATTCATTTTGTACTTGCAATAATTTAATATTTAATGTGGATTTTCTGTGATCCACATCAGGTCAAAAGTCTACATACATGCTCAGATATGTATTACTGCAATTTCTTTAACATTCACTACATGTTCAAAATGAGTACAAAACACTACTTTCTTGAGAAAAAAAACTAAATAGCGGAACTACAGTGCTTACAGGGAAAGCTCAAATTCCTCACCATGCAACCACTGAGGTGGGACTGAATTATTTCAGGTTCCACATCTTTAACATCCAGAATAGGTAGCTCAGCTTTAGCACCATCCAGAACTTGCTTACAGTCCAACATGCGCTGCTCAAAATTGGCCGGCTTCTGGAACAGCTGGTACTTCGTGGAGATCTCTCTGAGTTTCCGCTGCAGTCATCAAACCAAATGTCAGCAAAGTCACACATTTCTATTGCCTTTTACCACTCTAAACATAAAAAAAGTTAATAAAGAAATATCATCTGACTTATTAACATTGGACACTGAAATAACAGAAGGTAACAGGAGGGACAGTTACCAACATCGTCCAGTAGGAGTCAGTGTTACCTGTAGCTGGTCCAACATGGTGGCACCACGCGCCGATTTTCCCTCAGCGGTGGGAGGAGGCAAGTTGGTCACATTCCTTCGCTTCATCTCTTCTACCGTGAGTTCATGAGCGGCAATCTCTGCACCGATGGTCTGCAGGAAGAGCAACAACTAAGCAGGTGTGTAACATATGCAAGTTTCTAGTAACTACACATGCCCTAATCTAATTTATTCATTTTCCAAATCTTAGTGGTTAACCTTTAGAAAGGACAAAAATTAATCTGATGGATTATTAGACAAAGAAGGGAGGAATGTCAGAGACATGGGGAAAAAAATAAAAAAACAGGAATGACATAAGGAAGAAAAAGAACAGACAATGATGACAAAAAGGAAGGAGGTGTGGAGGAAAGCAGGAAAAGAATGGACAAAGGAAAAGAAATGTAAAAAGAAGAAAGGAAGAAGAAACACCACAAGTAAGGAAAGAAGTAAGGAGACAAATAGGAAACAATCATGAGGACTGAAGGAACAGTTTGAGAAAGAAGGAAGGAAGAACAATAAGAGGAAAGAAAGAGTGAAACACGTAAAAAGATTAAGGAACGAAACGACAAGGGGGAAAGTGGGTAAGGGATGACGGTACGAAGTATACTAGGAAGGAAAGGATGAAAGGAAAGAGGTAAGGAAGAACAGCATATAGATAATGAAATGAGGAATAAGTCTGAAAATGCTCTTTTTTTATTTTATTCTCTTCTTTTGTTTTCAACAATTATCCTAGCCTGGAAAAAAATCCTAATGTTAATCAAATTTTGTACTCTGTGGGAACACAGATCTTAACTTCTTGAGCCTATAAACAGAGGTGAGCTCTCTAAGCAAACTCATTTCCAGGAGTTTATAACATGTAGCTAGTATACCTGTGCCTCCAGGGGGAGCTGGAACGCGTCTACACGATCAGTGAGGTAGGAGGTTAGTGTGTGGTCCAGCTGGTTCAGGGACTCCTGCAGTGTTTGGAGCACCTGTTCGTTCTCCTTTAGTGTCTGCAGCTGCTGCTCGAGGCCAATCTGCCGGTTCACTGCCTAGATAAAGACACAAACAGCAGGTCAGGGCTTTAAAATCTGTCTATCAGGACCTTTAATTTAATTTACTCACTTCCACTCAAAGCATGTGCAAATTACCTCCAAAAAAGTTAAATTAACAGGTGATGTAGCGGTTGGTATCATTAATGATTATACTCAGCTACTTGCAAAATACGTAAAAAAACATGTATATCCAATTAAAAATGTGAATAATTAAAGTTTCATTTATACTGAAACAGAGCAATAAAAGTGAGTAAAATATGAATAAAATTTTTTTATAACATTCAAAAGTGAGGGGCTAAGTTTTGGGACAGACCTGAAACACTTAACATTTAATGATTTTTGGTTGTAAATAATTGAAACAATGCAGACTGGAAGGTGCATATAAGCTTTTTGAAAACATGGATGCATGAGAGATGATGGCGATGTTTTCATAACAGCAGCTCCTGCCACTGATTACTCAGAGTTTTGAGACTGTGCATAATAAACACAGCACAGTTACAATCTCAACCCGGAAAGCAGGAACATCGTCTACGTGTGGCGCTCCAGAGCCGCAGCGATAAGTTAGTATTCATTAGTTGTTCTGGTTAAAAGCTTCCGGAGAGTTTAATGTTTTTAAGTTTTTACACTTCTATTCCTATAGATAGGCTGGTGAGAGAAGTGTTTGTTTGTTTTTTGTTATGGTAAATAATAGAGAGCAATTCTGCTCTAAAAAGCACAACATTTCTAATATTTGAAAGCAGTCTTGACCAGTAGTTTATTCCAGACTTTAAAAGACGTTTCAAATAATTTTTTTTATTAATATCCCCACTAGACGAACAGCATCTTAAAGTCATTTCTTCAGGACCAAAGGGATTCATTATCCTTCAGTAAATAGTCTTCTGGATGCCAGGTTTCCAGCAAACAAATCTTTGAAGCTAGAATCTGACACATTTGTCAAAATATTATCTATTTAACTCTGTCTGACTGGATTCAACTGAGTATATATTTAGGCATATAAATTTGTAACGTTTTGATGCAACATTTGTTGTAAAATGGAACTATATAAACAATTTGAATTCAATTGTTTATCTTTTGTGTACTTTTTAAATTTAGTTTTAACTGTTAGGCTTAAGAAACAAACCAAAAATAAGAAAAATAAATTCACAAATGTACTGAAAACAGGATACTTCTATGAACGCATATAAGCTATTAAATAAGCCTGAATTATGTCAATATTAAAACTATTTTTTTTAATTGGTCCCAAGTAATATTCAATTTATTTTTTAAATTGAATCCTTAAATCATTATCCAAATTAACAAAAAACAAATATTTAAGATATCACTCTGTACAATGGACCTACATAATCAGAGTTTCCATTTTTGAATTTAATTACTGAAATAAATTAAGTTTTGCATATTATTTTCTGATATCCAATTACATATTTCGCATATAAAACTTCTATGCATGAGTGGACAAGACTTTCTATACATTTGACTGCAAAGCTGACAAAATGAATCTAAACAAGTTACCTGAAAATAAAACATCAACACTGACGAACAAAGAGAGAAAAGTCCCAACCTGATGGTTGAGCTGATCGTAGCGGGAGTTGAAGGCCTCAAGCTTATCACTGATTAGTTCATCAAGTATGCCCCCGTCTATCAGTGTCTGACCCAGCTCTCTGATCTGCGTCCGGTTGTCTCCAGGGTGGCGCAGCACGCCCTCCAAAGACTGTTGGGTAGTTGGAGAGGCAGAAGAAAACCCGCACATACACATTTAATCATGAAGACAAACTGCAAAAGTTCCTTTATGGTCCCAAAAACTTGTCAAAGAAACCAAAATGTCACATAAAAACAGACCTAAGCTTGTCACTGATCATGTGGGAACTCCAAAAAGACAGATGAAATCCAGGGACAGATGGAAAAAGAACAATAAAAGCAAAAGAGAAACAGATGAAGATGCAAAAGGTGCTGGGTCGGGTGTGTCAGATAGAAGCAAAAAAAAAATCCCTAAAATAATAGATGGAAAAAAGAGACACGAGCAACAGAAGGAGCTTCTTAAATGACGACACATGTCTGGATCCAACATTGTTTATGTAGGTTCATTAAATGTGTTTTTCCTTCCCGGAGGTAACGGACATAGAGTGACAGCCTCCTCCCACTGGATGGGAATGGTCTAATTAAAAAACTCAGAGTTCAACAGGCACAGAGAGAAACAGAAGGAAAGACAAGCAGACTTGTAGGGAGCAGAGAAAGACAAAAATTTGCCTTAAACATTTGATGAGAAGGGCATGGACAAGAAGGGGAAACATTGACTTCAAGGGTCTTCAATTTATTTCATCACAATGTGATGCTACAGAAGCAGTGCAGTGATGAAAGTGATTTTGACAGACAGGCTGCAGGCGGTTTACAGATATAGCAGCAAGCAAGTCAAAGCAAAAGAAATTTGGAAGGCAAATCAAAGACAAACGAGGTTATTATGGTTTAATTTAGCCTATTATGACATCATTTGTCCCTGAAAGGCAACTTTTAATACAATATGAATATTAGGTTTAAAATAATATAGTTTAGCTATTTTTTACTGAGGCTAAATTCTAAGATACAATTTCATTACTTTAGTTTCAATTATTATAAATGATCATTAATAAAAACGAAAGATCCAACATTTTATTTATAGAATAATTATAGATTTTTAGTGAAATAAGTTAAATTATTTTGTGAATTAGCATAAAAGCTCATTTAAATGAGAATTGTTGCTAAATACATTTTGGTGATAATTTTGTGTTTTCAACCAAAGAAGATGAGCTGAACTGCTCACTCTCTCAGATCTCAGGCAGCTTTCATCTACTTCCAGAGACTCTCAAAGAAGTTGCACTTCTTTTTTGCTGAGATTTATCTGCAACTGAAATTGGCAGAGCTCAGAGGCCCCACTAAACAATCCATTCATCAAATAGTCTGAAGTTAAAAGATTAAAGACGGCAGCCAATCTTCACAACCATTGATGTTATATTTTATTGCCCAGAAGTTCCTCTAGTGGTTGGATCAAAACGTACTGAAAAGTTCTTCACCACATATATAAATTCCCATAATCCTCACTGAAATGAAGTACTTACATAAAGAATAGCAGAGCAACATTTGTTGACCTTATATTTAAAAGCTGATAAGGCCACAATAGAAAATAATGAATTCAAGTTCGTGAGTTTAATTTAACAAACTAATGAATTATGGTGTAAAAGTCAAGTTTTTAACACACCACTTCTGCATTCAGGAAAATGAAAATCATATGCAAAAACATTCAAGTCTAATTAAATTATCATAAATTCCATATTTATGAAGTAGCTGTTTTTACAGAATTAGTGAGGATGTCCATTATATCCATTTGTTAGAATTTATTTTCTCATAGCAAAGCCCACAGCGATGCAGTATTAATTTTTTTTTTCTGAATTTGCCATGTCAGTGGGATATTCTGCAATTACATAAATTATTTACCATGTGAAATGAATGCAGTATTCTTTTTTTTTTTCTGAATTTGCCATGTTAGTTGGATATTCTGCAATTACATAAATTATTTACCATGTGAAATGAAAAAAGGTGTCTATCCTGGTTATTTTGCACATGAGCATCCTTTAATCTAATTGAGTAAATTCTGGAGAAATTTAATGAGGCGACATATAATTGAGCGTTTGTGTACCTCCAGAGCTTCAGTGACAGTCTCGGTGCTCTCTGCTACGTTCTCAGTAGCTTGAAGTTTTTCCTCTACAGTGTTGAGCCAGCCCTGTTCCATGTCCAGGTACTGAAGCAGCTCCATCCAACAAGACCAAACTTCCTACAAAGTGCATGCATGATCAAATTAATAACGGGAAGAATACATAAAAGCAAAATTAAATGACTCACGATTCAACTATACATGAATTTCAACACAGATGATCAAAAACGCTGCGTTAAACTCAGAGGTTCTCTCTAAAATCCTCCATCGTCACCCTCATCTTCAAGCTTTTCTTGTCCCTTGCATGTAAACTAAGGAAATAAAGCCAAAGCAATGACTAATCACATAAAACTGTGTGTCACTCTAATACTGAGCTAACCAACATTAAATTAGCCCACTGCTGCATAAATAATTGAGATTTAGCCGTTTTAAAGATGAAAACAAGCTTTGGACTGGAGCAAAGCTTTTAGTCATAAATTTATAAATAATGATGCTGGTGTGGTCTCATATTTCTAACATGCAACTTTTGGTTTACTTTATAGACTCAGAAGGTCGTTCCAATCATTCAAAAATTACCTCCAGTGTGTGACATTTGCTCTTGAGGCGGTCGCAGAGTTTGTGGTAATTGGCAAGCACTCCCTCTAACTCAGAGGTCAGCTCCTGTCCGGAGCCTCCAGCAGGGTGTGATGTTCGGGACACCAGCAGGTTGATGCTGTCCTTCAGGATTTTCACTTTCACTTCTTTCTGTAGCACATCCTCTTTAGCACGCTTTAATTAAAGATCTCATGTAAATACATAGATCCAAAAGCTGAAACAGTTTCACAATAAATACAAATTTAATGATCTCCTGACTTTTTTTTTTTTTTTTCACCCGCACCTTCATCTCCTCCAGTGACACCTCCAAGTCCTCAGGACTTTTATACTCAAAGTCTCTCATTAGAAACTCTTCGTCAACCTGGGCCATCCACTCCTGCATCTCTGCCAGGTCTTTCTTCAGGTTCAGTTGCTTCTCCTGGTTCTCAGCCACATGCTCCTGATGACTCAAGAGCTGCATGGGAACATATTCGACAGATTTTCAAAATAAATAACAGAAATCTTTGCTAAGCACATTTAAACGATGAATCACAATTAATACATTTGAATAGCCCTCAAATTTTTACTTAGGTTCTGCTTCTAATCCTCTCAAGGTTGTGGTTAGGCTATTTGCACTTTTTTTTTCCCACTCACATTTCTCCTTACACTTAACTTTCCATAATTTTCTTGCGTACAGCACTCTGTAAAAAATTACCTGATGTGGTTTACCCTTCATGTGGGGGGTGTCACTGATTATCTGCTGAACACCCTTCAAGTCTCAACTGAGACTTGAAGGGTGTCTATTAGTTTTATGTCATTTTCTAAAATGACGTAAACCTAATAGACATAATAGACTAATAGACATTAAAAAAATTACAGGAATTTTGATAACCTGTAAGCCTTAATAATCAAAATCAAAATTTGTATTTGAAGTGCAGTTTTAGCTAAATTATATATTTTTAAATTACTATTTTAAACTGAAATTCACTGCTTTCGTCACCTGTTTACTGAGTGTGGCCCATCTTTCTTGACAATGGTCCAACTTATCCTGCCCCCACTGGGCCAGTCCTGGGACTGCAGTCGCCTGCACAGCTTTTACGTTTTCTTCCATCTGCATTAATGAACGTTCCATGAGCTCCATCTCAGTAACATACTCCTAGTTCAGAAAGAAAAAAAGTTTCAATTTAAAAATGTAGATAAATGTAGTCATCAACAGGTTCATCAAATTATGAAAACTTAAGCATTATCAAATTTCAGCATTTTGAAATGCTATTTCACTCAGACATCCTGGGAAAAGCCATTTCTACTCATTTTGCTACAAAAGAGCACGGCTTAGCAAAAGAATACAACATGGAATTATTGTATTCCATGTTACAATAATTTTTCGGTCATGGAAAAATCCTTTGGGATGCCCCTAGTACTTACAATCTCTGGATATATAGGTAATGCCAGTCACACTCAAAACAATAAATGGCAATATAAAATGTTAGGTATACTTTAAAATTTCATCTCTGTATTCACTTAACCTAGTATAAGTAACTAATGACCATTCAGCAGTCGGGTTAGAAAAAAAGTAAATGTAAAGAAAGAAACAAATTGGATTTTATTTTGATCGACTCATGCTAAGTGTAAAAAATGTTTAGTGTCTGCATTTCTTTTTTACATACCTTGCATTGATTAAGTTCTGCTTGTAGATTCTCAGCATCGCCCATCCCTGTGGCGTCCCTCGACAGCAGCTCCTGAACTGCATCCAGCCAGCGCTCCACTTGTTCCACACGCACCTAAAACCAAGTAGACAAACTTTGACATCAAGAAACAGTGAGCAATATGATGAAAATTATTGGGGTAATTAGAGTTAACCTACCTGATTGTCTTTCATGCTGCCCATAATGCATTGCAGCATGCCGTGCTCCTCACAGGCTTTTGAAGAGAGCTGGCTCCATTTTTGTAGTTCAGCTGGATCAGTGGCTTGTTGTTTTTGTTCAATCTCCAAACACAGGCTCTGTGGTCAGCAAAAGGTCAGGCTCAACATAGTCTCAGAGCTGAGTGAACGCTACACTGTATCTAGGAAACTTCTGAATCATTTTTAAAACCAGACATTTGTAGATTTTTGACAGTTTAAGTAAGTAAGTAAGTAAGTAAGTAAGTAAGTAAGTAAGTAAGTAAGTAAGTAAGTAAGTAAGTAAGTAAGTAAG